>JAABKJ010004253.1:0-24639 GCA_011634705.1 Andricus grossulariae
TATCTAAACCAACTTTTTGGAGCAAGATTCCAAGTTGTTTCTCCTTTTTCTTCGACCGTTAATGTAATTACAAAAATTAAAAAGTTTCAAATCTTTTCTTTCTTCGGTCTTACGGTCCAATAAATACAAACATAAAGAAACGATTATAGTTGTTGAGAGACCTGGACTTACCAAGAAAAGGATAAGAGTAAAGTTAACGCTGTTGGAATGCAATACCTGCGTTATATGTGCGGTAAGACGCTAATGGACAAATTCAGTAAGGGTCCGTACTTATAACGGATTATCAGCACTCTATAGACCCCTCCCCCATTAACAGTGAAACCGTAACAAATGTACACAGAATGACTGCCCGCCCCCTTTGACCTGTTACGTAAATTCAGTACGGCTCCTTATGAGAGGATTCTCAAAAAATATGGTGTAGAGAAGACACTGTTTGACAAGAGTAGAAGAAACTTGTTGAGATGGCAGGTATTTATAGGTAAAGTAAATGGTAGCCTACCCGAAGGCTGATCGAGGAAAGAATGGTGGAAATGTGTAAATGAGACCCTAAATCGGAAAGTTATAAAAGGCCACAAAACACAAGAGCTTGCTTGAGACAGAAGAGTGTGGCGACAAATACTTTATGAGAAATGCATGATGAAGAATGTCAGCGGAATGAGAGATATCTGAAACGAAAAACATTAGATACTAATGGGCCCACGTGAAGAGCTTATAATGATGACTTTGTGAAGCTCTTCGCTAGGATGCTTGCTAGAGAGATTGATCAGCAACCTGGATCAATGCAGTGTAGCGAAACGAACGTGTTATTTAAATAAACAACACGGGAATTATAGAATAATCTAAAAATCTATACCCCCCCCCTTATACCGCCTCGTATACTTCCCTTTCTCACTTTTCTCATATGAACTCCTTGATCCCAGGCTAGAATTCTCGATTCGCAAGATAAATGTTGCAACTGATAAAGAGAGAATACCAAGAGTATAATTTGATTAAAGAAAATGGGTTTTTCTTTCAGGTCTTTGCTGTAATCTTAGGGGTGGCAGTTGCACAGAACCTGAACTACCAGAATCAGAAACAGAATCAGAATTATCAAAATCAGAATCAGAATAATCAGGGGCAAAATCAATACTCGGATGAAGAGAAGTATGAAAGGAATTTAGAAAGAAAAGTAAACACTACTCCTATTCCTATTATTCTGTGGAACAAAGAACAAGAACATGATGGAACTTACAGAACAAGGTAAACTATACATTTTCTTTAGGTAAAAGATTTCTTGCACTTTTGCTTTAAGAATTTTAATTTCATTAAAATTAAATTCTATTTTAATTTTGTCTTTTGCACAAAGCCTTCGAAGTAACTTAATAATTTTAAATAAACCGTTGGGAAATTAAGCATTTTAGATAAAATTCCTACGATTTGAAAACCTTAATTAAATATTATGAATTGAAATGTTCAGAACTGAATAATTTCAAATGATGTAAATACTTAAAAATTGTATAGCAGGATAAAAACCAGTGCTTAGTCTGCCTTAATTCTGTGCCAGTGAATGTTTTATTATTAATCATTCACCCCAAAGATACCCTACAGCTTATAATTGATCCTATAGTACAGTCGCTAATGACCATGGCAGTTGATGCGACTACAAACATTCAATTAATAAAAAAAAAAACTTTAAAGTTTGAATTTGAAAATGGGATATTTTATCAAACACAATTTAAAATTGGACAAATTAAATTTAAAATCGATTAAAATTGTACAATTAAAAAATTAAAAACCTTGAGGAGAATCGAATGAAAAATAATGTAGGTCAAAGTTAATTGCAGTTTTTCCAAGTTTATTCTGAAAAAAGTGAACAAATTTTAATCAATAAGGGCTCATTTTCTTATCTTTGAATAATTTTGTAAGACTTCAATATCTTAGATTAAAAATAATAACCTCGCATTTTCTACAGTTTTTTGTTTATAATATGTAGGGGTCGTCCATAAATCTCGTGACGCGTTTTTCCTTTATTTAAATAGAAATGAGAAGAAAATTGTCTTGAAGTGAAAAAAGATACAACAATACAAACAAAAGAAAAACGCGCCGTGAGATTTATGGACGGCCCCTTAGTTTTTACAACGTTTCCAAAAGTAATAATTAAAAAATGAGAGATTAATTTTAAATTCAGAGATCGTGAAGAATTAAAAAATGGTTATGAAAAAGCCTTTATTATAAATAAAATCTGTATCATTTTTTTGTAGAATACAAATTCGGAAAAACTTGATTAAACTTTGACTTTCATTATTTGTCATAATAAACAACGGTTAACAACACATTTACTTTGAAAGCATTTTTGAATACATTTTACTTTCTTGCAGGATCATTTATTTTCATCTCAAGAATAATATCTTGATACAAGAGATTGCCATTCAAACATATCTGATATTGGTATAAGCAGTTGTTATAAACCAAATCACTTATATCGCATTTTTGAACATAGAACATTTTTTTCTGGATTCGCCACTTTTCATCTCAAAAGTAATATCAGACAACATACAATAATAATTTTAGTGTTTTTAGGAATTTCCAATGAAAAATCTAATTTCATTGTATACATTACGATTTTAAATAATTTTTTCACACACTAGCCTTCCATTTGACCCGATAACATTTTTTTGGTTAATTCTTTCTATAGTTTATATAAGCTAGAGTATACAAAATAAACTTTTGAAAACTTGTGAGCATCTTCTCGGAAGGCATAACCTTTTTCTAACATTTGTTATATAAATCTATAGTGCTCCATATAAACTCTTTTTTTCATCGGCACATTGGCATTTCAATGGTTTAGAACTGGAAATAAGTTCCTTATGCGACTAGTTCCATCCCTATGCCATCTGGGATAAAAAATTTGAAACAATCTGAAAGGGCACGTTGCGTTGGCTTGTTAATCGGGCTCCCGGAGAAAAATGAGAAAAAAGTATATGTGCGATGGATGTAATTTATTGGCAGCAGAATGTTATCAATCTCGCGTGGTGGATCGATGGTAGCATTAAAATTCTAATTACTGTAGTGCCTTTCCGTCGGAGGATAGGTGAAGGTACTTTAAGTTTATAAGAGAGTAGGTACTAGTGGGTACTGCCCATCCTCGAAGATGTGGCAATTTCAAATAAGGTGCAGTACTAACTGCAGTCGTGCCCGGCAAAGCCTTGAACTATGTTAGTTCTTTTGTAAGTACAGTAAATGCCAGTTGAACAATTTTATCCCGAATCTAGATCAAAATGATCAACAGTTTTATGGGTGATTGCCAAAAAGTTGAACACATTAAGTCCCAGTCATTTTCCACTTTCCCATTGAATAATAATTTTTTTCTCAAATCATCTCAGTAAAGCACGTATACCAAAGCCTAATTTAGTAAAGTTTTAAAGTTTTAGTCTTGTCAAGCAAATGTCTTTTTTTGTTTTTTTTGTTTTTTTGTTTTGTCACGCTGCATTGCTATATTTTAAGTTAAAACTCCATATTATTCTATAATACTATAACTGCCGTCCAAGCTAAAAGATACGTAAGTGACTTTGTGGTTTCGAGTTATTCTCTTAAACCTGGCAATGGAAAAAACGATCTTAGCGACAATGTCACCTATGTATCTTTTTACTTTGGACGGCAGATAAAATGACAGGATATTTTCGAAAGCTGAAGTTAAAATCAAATAAATCACGAAAATAGTCATTTTTCCACATTTTCAAATATTTTTATCTGTTTTGCATATATTTGAAAAAAGATTTTTGAAATTTTTTTATTTCACCATATAGTCGCATATTCTGTCACACGACGTTTAGTAACGTGTAAAGTTAATATCCATCACAAATACATTTCTTAATCTCTATAGTCTTGTATTTTCATACACTCTTGGGTTACCCTTAATTAAAAATATTTATTTTAGACGAATTGAAACATGTTTTATTTCCAAAAATTTCATTGTCTAAAATGGTCAACTTTTTGGGAATCACCCTTACACAGATTTCGGATTATTTTTATCATCAAATTGCGCATCAGAATGATCCGATTTTCAAGATCAACTGCCCTGTCATGAATTTTCATGAGTATAGCAACTGTCGAGTGTATGCAACTTCCAAGTCACGACCGTGTACATGCACATTGAAAAATTGAAAACAGAGCTTTCGAAGAAATTTCCTACCATTTTTTAACGAAGAATCATTAAGTTTCGATGAATACTTGAAATACTTAAGGGAGTTTTGGAATCAGAACCCAACTTCAAAATTGAATTGCTTAATTTTACTCCATAAATACTAGAATTACATCTTCTTTAGATAATTAGGGCCTATTCCTGTTTTGAATCTAATCTGTTTTTTTATTAATTTAATATTTATAGTCGCATCAACTGCCAGGGTTATTAGCGACTGTACTATAGGGTTAATTATAAACTAGGGTATCTGTGTGGTAGTATACTAAAGGACTTTCTTGCTTTGGGAATCGAACCCGCGCCAGCGTGGCTGCCAATTCTGCAGTGTTGGAACATGAGACAATCACGATACCATCTGAGCCATTGAGCCAATTGATAGACAATTTAATTATTTTGTTCAAAATTAAACTATTTTGTTGAAAATTCGTCTTTTTGGGTACAAAATTCAACTACTTCGGCTGGAAATTCAACTATTTGGTTCAAAATTAACTTTTTTTTGAAAATTCATAATTGCAGGTTAAGAATTCTACTGTTTTGTACAAATTTTGCCTTTTTGGTTTGAAAATTCATCAATTTTGTTGAAATGTTGTTCGGTCTTGACTAAAAACCTTTTCTTAGATAAAAAATCAACCCTTTTTTTGAAAAGTTGTCTTTTTGGTTCGAAAATTCATCTCTTCTGGTAGAAATTTCCCCTTTTTTTAATAATGCGACTATTTCGCTAAAAATTATTTTTTTTTTAACTGAAAATTTAACTTTTATCTTTTTGGTATGAAAATTTATTTATTTTGTTTGAAAATTCAACTATCAGTTGAAAATTGATATTGTTCGTTGAAAATTCAACTATTTGGTTGAAAATTCATCTATTTTGTTAAACATTCATCTGTTTTGGTAGAAATCTAATCTTCTTTGTTGAAAGTTTAACTCTTTTGTTGAAAATTCGTCGTTTTTTTTTAATTCAACTGTTTTTGATTAAAAATAAAAATATTATTGTCTGAAAATTGAACTATTCCATTTGTTGTTGAAATTTGTCTTTTTTAGTTGAAAATTCACGTATATTGTTCAAAATTCGTCTTTTTTGGTAGAAAATTAATCTGTTTTAGTTAAGGATTAAACTATTTTGTTACAATCTCGTCTTTTTTGCTTGAATTCAACTGTTTCTGGTTTAAAATTAAAATCTTGTTCGGTTGAAATATCAACTATCACATGTTTCGTCGAGAAGGTGTAAGTTTTTGTTTTGTTGTTTTAGTTAAGTTTTGTTGTTCTACTAGTCTATATTTTATTACTTGTAAAAAAATAGCAAAGCTTTTGCTCTCCGATGGAGAACCTCTTCAGTACATAAAATTGTTTAAAATCCTCATTATTTCACTGTGACTATTAAGAAAAAATATATCATATCAGATGTTTATAATTGAACAAATCAATGTTTTTAATGCTAACTAAAAATGACAATTTTTGCCGACAATTCATCTTTTTTGTTTGAAAATTCAACTAATTGGTTGAAAGTCGCTCCTTTAAAAATTCATTTTTTCTAGAAGATTCATCACATTAGTTGAAAATTTGTGTTTTTCTTTTTGGAAATAAATTTTTTTACTGGAAATTAAACTGTTCCAGTTTTTGTTTAAAACTGATTCTTTTAGTTGAAAATTTAATCATTTAATTGCAGATTCATATATTTTGTTGAAAATTAGTCTTTCAGGTAGAAAATAAGTTTTCTTGGTTGAGAAATCATCTTTTCGGTTAAAAATTTAACTACCTTGTTGAAAGTTAAACTCCATTGTTAAAAATTCATTTTTCATTTTTGACTAATTTGTTGAAAATTCATTTCTTTAAAGTTAAAAGTCCATTTTTTTAATTGAAAATTTAACTATTCGATTTTTGGTTGAAAATTTATGTTTTTTGTGTAAAATTCTACTACTGGGTTGAAGATTTATAGTTTTTAGTTGAAAATTCAACTATTTGTTGAAAATTCATACATTTTCGTGAAAATTCAACTTTTTCTATAACATTTTGTATTGGTTCTAGAAATATGTAAATCGTTTGGAAGGTAGGAGTTAGAACTAGGTAAATCTAAACAAACAATTTTAGAAAGAAAATTGTCATTTTTCTCCCACTCTGAAATTCAAAATTTTCTAAAACATTCCTTGTTAAAAAAAATATGTCGCTCATGACTATCCTATGACTTTCAATAAAAAGTATAACTACTGCCACTCATCAGATATGAATGAAGTTGTGTAAAAATTAATTTTGGGTCATTTTGGATCCGCAAAGGTGGATCATTTTGATCTGAAGTTGATAACCAGAATGATATTCAACGGTATGATATATCGAGATTTACTGTGGGAGCAGAGTAAATAGTAAATTTTGCATTATTTGCAGCTACGAGACTGGTAACAACATTATCGCGGAAGAGAGCGGATATTTGAAGACTCTCGGTGAGGGTGAAGATCAAGTAGAGTCCCTTGTCCAGCAAGGAAGTTACTCTTACACCAGTCCTGAGGGTCAATTGATATCAGTACAGTACACGGCAGATGGTAAAATTTATTTAAAAAGTTTCTATAGGCTAAAAAATGAAAAAATTTTCTCCATATATTTTATCATGAATATTTTCCCCAAGAAACTGGATTCCATGCCTCTGGAGATCATATTCCTACCCCACCACCTGTTAGCGAAGAAATCCAGAAGGGATTAGACCTCATCTATGCCGGAATTCGAAAACAGCAGGTGGGTTCATTTATTATCATTTATGAATTTTTAAGTCGGTTTCAATACCTATATCTATTGTATCAAATGAATTTAAACAAAATTTATTTCTAATTGAAGTTTTTTTATGTACATAGGTTAAAAATTAGAGCGGAACAGAAACGCTTATATTAATCGAATCCTTTTAACTGTCGGGGGAAATAATTGTGAGTTTTGATTGATTTTGCTTTTATGGAAAAAATGTTACTTGTGTTTAAATCCCAAAATTCCGAAATCACGAAAATTGTTTTTTTTTTGTCTGAAAAACGAAAACGATAACATGTTTCTTTGGTTTAAGGTGAATTAATTTCAGGTTTGAAATATTCTATTTTTCCAAAATGTGTGCATATAACACTATCTAAAAAATAGGTTCTTTGCATATTTTACACAAATTCGAAATTAGGCAAAACATTTTTTTTCAATTCATAATTTTTTATTATTGTTCACTAGCAAAAACTGTACATACAAAAATTCGCCAAACTTTTTGAACGAAAAGAAAATTTTTGTTGGAATTTTCAAATAAAAAAACGAAAACAGAATATACATTAACTCATTTAAAAAATGTTTTTTTTTTCACTTATTTCGAATGCTAACCCACAAATATTTTCCCTCGGCTCAAACGATTCGATTAATTTTTGTATTTTCACTCCCCATGTAAACACTTAATAATATTCATAAATGGGGCATTTCATTTTATTTCGCTGGAGGCGATTGCGGCCTCATTTAAAAAAATGTTGATACTTGACTATAATAATTATGAATGTTTTCAGAACCAATTTTTATCAATTTATTAAATTACTTTTTTTTTTCTATTTCAAAATTTGGATTTCAACACTGCAAGGGTGTATAAAAATGTCACAATTGTGTGCAATTATGCATTATGGAATTGAGAAAGACTCCAATTCTAAAATTTAAAATGGAATTGAATGAAATCAGGCGTATTTAACAGTTTTCAAACTTTCATATAACATGAGAAAGATTAATTATAATATCAAATTATGTACTTAAATTGTATTCAAAAATAACTAAAACATAACTATTTTTCAAACCTTTAGTAACTTTATTAAAATCGTAGTGTTAAATTTCAAAAATTAAAACTTACCCCATAAGGATAATTTTTTATTAGACTTTTTAGAATTTGCGATTCTTTTTTTAATTTTTGATGCTAAAATATTGAAACCAAACCTCAAAATAGTAATATTTTGAGCTGTTTTGAACATTCTTATTTTCTACTGTTATTTGTTATTGATTAACATACTGTAAATTCTTAATTTTAAAATTTTTCTCCCTCCAAGATATTGATCTCCGAAAATGGAGATAACCTTTCATGTGACGAATTTCAAAGAGAAAAATTTTAATATTTCAGCATCAAAAATTAAAAAAAGATCTTAAATTCCAAAAATTATGATAAAAATTAATCTCATGAGGTAAGTTTTAATTTTAAAAATCAAACACTGCGATTTTAATAAAATTTCAAAAGTGTTGAAAAACGGTTATATGTTTTAGTTCTTTTGAAAATACAATTTTCGCTCATTATTTTATATGAAAGTTGCATTGCTCATGTTGAATATGTCTGATTTCATTCAATTCCATTTAAATTGGTAGAATTTGGGTTATTCTCAATTCTATAATGCATGATTGCACATTGATATGACGTTTTTCTGCACCCTTGAGCTTTGAAAATCAAATTTCGCAATAGAGAAAAAGTAATTTAATAAATTAACGTGACAAATGAAATCCGAAAACATTGATAACTATCATACTTAACTATTACAATTTTGGAAACTTAGGCTGCAACCGACTTTGGCAAAGTAAAATGGAATGACCCAAATATTTTTCAATATTTCTCTTATAATATATAATTTTACAAAACTTTCAAATTTTTATATTAATATTGAAACTATCGTAATGATATATAAATCTTCTGATTTCATATGCAAACAAGAAATTGCATATCAGTGAAATATACCTTATTAAATATAATATAATGAATCTATAGTAGATAATCATTAATTTAAAAATACTATACTATAATACTATAAATATTCTTTTATGTATATTTATGCTTTTAATTAACGATTATCTACTGTAGGCTCATTATCTACTACAGGTACCCTATTTTATTTAGTGGACAGCATTTTACAGCCTGACAGATATGGCCCATTTCAAATTTCGTTTTTATCAATGGATTACAACATTTCAAGTTGCAATATATCCCTAAATATTGAGAAATTAACTCAAGTGGATTTATCAGGTTTTGTTCACTTACTCCTCATATGTAAAAAATGATGAGAAACTTACATTTTTTATTATTCATTTATTTGTAAGAAAATATTTTAGAAGAAAGTATCTTTTTTCAACTGTGTCTCATGATGTCCAATTTTGGATAGAGTTGAATGGATTTTGCACAAGACATATTAAACCAAATTTTAATACAAACAACGAAACAGAGTTGTGCAAAATCTTTAGAAGAATAAAATCTGCTACTGATCATTAGGAAACCTAAAAAGGGTATCAATAGAAATAATAAATTTGATGTGGGAACATGCTAATGCCAATTTTTAATGTAATTAAATGTATGAGAGAATTAAAATTTGTTTTTTAATTACAGGAGGAAGATGCTCGTGAAGCAGCTCTTCATCCAAACCAGCAGATCGACAGGTCGAGAGACAACAATGACGGAAAATACCGACCATCATAAGCAAAGTTAATACCAAATTGCAAACCTTAATTTAAGTCTAGATCCGGTTTTTTGTATTGATTCGAAAACACCAATCATCAGAAACAAAATACTCGATAATACCGAAGCATATAAAGAATAAGAAACATTGTATTAAAGTTTCATTCCTTTTCTTTCGCAATATCATTTCTCTATATCTCTTACTTTAATCTTAATTATCATTATACTATAGTGTTATTATTATTACTTTCGTATACTATGTATAAAAATAAGTTTAAGCAAATCGTCCAGTGCCAATCCGATCATTATTATCAGTAAAGTGAGAAAGTTCGTTACATATTTTCTGATTTTTATTCGTCATGTTATTGTCCCCAATCCTTATTTCAAAATCATTATAATTCTTTCATTTATTTTTAATTGTTTGATAAAATGAAAATTAAGTTAAAAATATTTAATATAACTTTTAATCGAAAGTCACTTTCAATTCGATTTATTAACACAAATACATCCATTACATTTTCGCATTCATTCCAAGTGGTTTTACATTATACTCAAAAAATTCTCGAAAAAGCAATTATGTCATCGAATCCGATGAGATAAAGCACATTCTTTTCTTATCATTAAATTATTTTATCACTGATTTCTAAGGCGCATCGATTTTTTTTTTAAATTGCAAAAACTTTGTTCGTGGAATCAGTGGATTAAAAACTATATGATTCTTGCATATTAGGTTTTAGTTAATTAATTAGACTAATGGATAAAGCAAAGGAGATCATTTAACTGCTTTTATCGCTTTATAAATAGTGTTATACAAAATTAAATAATTCGCTGAAATAAAAATAGAGAATCGTTTATCGTAACAAGGGTCGAATCCATTCTTGCGAAAACCACAAATATTTGTTGTCAAAAGTTATATTAAATTTAAAGTATTTATGAAAAAGGAATAGATTATTCCGAATACAATTAATAAAATATTATTCTTTGAAATGCAGATGAGTTTTCATTATAAACTGGTATTTGTAACAGAAAGTGAAAAATGTTTGGTTTTAAGAAAGAAGATCTTCTTTTAAGACAAAATTTCTCCTTAAAACAAGATGGACTGTCATCTGTTTTTAAGCCAAAAATAGACTTCATTTTATGTTCTAGAAAAACTAAGATTTTTGTAACTGTGGATTTAGATTTTGGGAATAAATTCGACCCTGATCATTTGGAAAAACACATTGCATTGGCGCAGCGAGATAAATATTACGTGATTTCACTTGGCTATTTACTTGACAATTAACACGATCTATTTAAATATAAAGTACGCAGAGGCTGCATGTGAATGTGAAATATAATACTTTCTTAGAAAGTAATAATGGACACGCAAACACACATAAGTGCTCTTGCACTATTGTACATACATATAATGAGTCGTAGACACGGGAAAAATGAAATTTGTCTCGGAAATAACAATCATAATGAAGATCGTAAAAATCCTAATTATAAAATAATTATTCATCAGGGCCATCCCATCGTCTCCGTCCTTAAATAAAAAGTATACATTTTTAATGTGCTTCAAAAATAAATATGAATATATTTCATTATTATAAAATTTAATTTAATTAAAATAAGTTTCATCTTTATTTTGTTTACACTTATCACAGGCAAATCAATAAACTGTCAATCCGAATATTCAGACGTGAAAAAAAATTCAAATTTCGACGAATACTTAATGTTTTAATTTAAGTTTTTCCCCGTGAATACTTATCGGTTCTAAGTTGACATCAAAACTTGACACTGAAATCGGAATCTAATTACGAATAATCGACAGAATAACTGTAAATATAACAAAATCGTGGGAGGAGTCCGGTTCTTTTTCTTGAACTGGAAACCTACACATTGTGACAAGAAATATTTGTCGAAACTAATTTAACCTGAGCTTGAAAGACTTTTGAGTGTCTCGGTCGGTTATTCATAATCATTGATTAAAACATATATTGGAAATAGATTGAATATTAAAAATATAAAAATGTAAGAAATTAGGTTAAATACATATTTTAAAGCGCAAGAAAATTGCTACGATTCACTACTATCTGTATTTATAGTAGTCGCATTGTTACACTAATTTCTGCTGTCTCCAATTTTCAGCAAAACTATTAGTCCTAATCTAAAGCATCTAGGCTACGAAAATATTTTCCCGGAAGTGACAAATTTTCGGCACGTTTTGATAGTAGTTTCTTTTCTCTTAACATTTAAATGGAGAAGCGTATTAAAAGCCGATTTCTCTGATCGAAACAGAAAAGATTTTTATAAAATTTCGGAAATGAGATTAATTATTAATAACTGACTAACCTTCAAAGTTTGATCAGAGAAATCGGAAGCACACGACACTGACTCGTCAAATTTACTCAGAATAAAATGCCTCTCAAACAAACAAAATGTTATTTTACTTTAATCAAAATAAAGATTTGATTGAATATGTTTTAAACATCAAATTTGTTTGAATTGAAGATATTTTCTTAGAGTTTTAAGCAATTTCACACACATTACAATGTCCATTCACTCTCACGCCAATTATCTAATGTAGAAGTAATTATAATGTAAGTGTACGAAATTCATCGACTGGCACGTCGAGTTTTAAGTATACGAGTTATTTTAATGAGCGTTTTTTTAGATAAAAAACAGGTACCGGATGTGCGTATCATTCTCTGACTTAAAATATGAAATAGTAAAAAAAATCCCTTAGATTATTTTTGAATTCACTTTTTTTTGAAGAAGAAATTTTCGGGTACGCTTGTAGTTTGATATTATCAGAGGTACTAAAAGATTGAAGTATTTTAAACGTAGCTAGAGAACTAATCTATGGAGTCATTTTGCCAGAGACCATTTCACTAAACAATTATGTCTTTTCTTATGTTATTTATTTACAGATTTCCTCTATTTAAATAAATTTTCTGATTTCAAATCTATTTTGTTGCTATAAATTAAATCAAATTGTGATTACAGATTCTATAGTTTAATAAAAATGTTGGCAAAATGACCTCTATATCATCACTCACTAAAAAATGGCGTTGGCAAAATAGTTGCCAATAGTTAAATCCCAAAAACAGACTCGTCAGATTTTAAAATATTTTATAACAGTTTTATAGTTTTTAATAGGTATTTTCTTGTATTTTTCTGCTTTGCAGAAAAGTATTAATAATAACTATATAACTGTTATAAAATATTTCTTATTTTTACGATTTTGTTTTTGTTGTAAAATAGTCTTTGATGGGATTAAACCTTTTTAACTGGCGTAATTGATTCATTGAGAACCAGTGGATACGGGATCGTACGGTTTTGCATTAAAACCAACGTATCTATTATTTTTTTTATGAACAAACCCGTTTTGAGCATCGCTCTTGTAATAAACGACCCTTCTTATTCCGAAAGGGTCGACATAGCCAAAGGATCCTATGCTCTTGTCATTCGGTTTTTGTTCCTCTTCGTGATAGTGTGTTTTGAGGTAATATTGAAAACCATCAGCAGTTTGATGATGACCATCGTATGCAGGATATTCTTGCTGTCGAACGGTCTCTCGGGGCCTAAAAAAATTATCAGAATTTTGTATTGAGTTAAATAGTATTTAATAATAATATAATATATTTATTATTTAGTTTGGATTATACAAATAATTTACTAATTTAGTTCTGTAAAAAATTCTATTACTTATTAGTTGTGTTCAAATACATCTTTCAGTAGTTTCAGATTTTCACTGAAATTTGTACAATAAGAAATAAAGTACAGTACAATATATAATATTATGTAGTATTTTCAAATGCATCTCTGCTTATAGAGATTATTTATACATTCTTCATGAATATGTAGAATTGCATTGAAAAAAACGAGAATGGCAAGGAATAGTATGTAGTTAATAAATTAAGTTAGAAAAACGCCGGAAGAATTGAGTGAATATAAAGGAAAACCACTTTTTCGAGTCTTGAGTGCTGAATTGAATGATTCAAAAATGTAAATTTTTCTACAGAAAAACATAAGGTGGCATGCGATCCAATATATATTACAAGACTTATTTACTCTTTATTTTGCATGCTTATAAATATGTCTACAAAAATTTTAATATGTTTGTCAATTTTTAGTCTTGTTTTTCAAACATTTTCTAAAATGCTGCACAAAGCTTTTAAAAGTTACTAACCTTTTTTAATTATTTTAACATTTTTTACAAAGTATTTATATATATTAATTTAATAATATTTTTAAAAAATTACTTTGTGAATTTCTGTTACCTTAATTAAAAAACTTTAAAAGATATGAAGAAAGAATTGATTGATTTAATAATTTCATGCTTAAAAATCACTTTTTTAAATGTTAGTGTTGAACTACTATGTGTATAAACTACTGGTTAAAAAAATGTAATTGTGGGTCACCTATCTAAAGAATCATATACCACCCCATGCAAGATAATTTTACTAATTCTTTAACAATTATTGGAGACGTTGCCGTAGTTAAAATAAATTCTAAGAGCATTTCAAAAAAATAGAGTACACAAATTCTATATGGAATTATTTCCATAGAATATCCTTAAATATATTACGGAATTTTTAATACTTGAAAAAAAACGTGACTGTTATTCTAATATCCATAGAGCTCTATTTTTGATATTGAACTTGACATTTATAGGTCAAAATCGATTCTGAAAAATTGTTCAAATTGAAAATATTTAAATACTAAAATAAGAGGAAATAAGTTTTCCATCAATATCAAGAATTTCTGATATAAGAATGAATATTAACTAATGTAATGGAACTAAATTTACATAATTAATGTTGTCACAAATCATGAAATCGTTTAAATTGCAAAAATTATTATCACAACTGCTTTCCTCTATGTTATTTAATTTCAAAAGCATATTTAAATTAATAAATAACTGGTTTTAAAGTTGAGGTATAGAATTAAAATATAAAAATTAAACAGGAAAAATATTCTAATATTTTTGAAATGATTATTTATTGTAAATCTATATAAGTAAAGTAATTATATCAAAGCACAATTTGGTAAAGTTTCAAAATTTTAAACTTCGATGTTTAGAAATTATAAATAAAAAAGTACGCCAAATTTCTTGTTACGCACCTGCCACAAATTGAAAATTTACAACGCAAGATTGCTAAATAATAGTAAATTCTTTTTTTTTAAATATGAGATTCACAGCCAACGCTTATATTGAGTCAAAAATGATAAAAATCAAGATTGAATTTTTAAGCCGCATGGCTTTAAGTTGCATTGCTAAAATTTTCTACTCACAAAGATTTTAGTACAGTTAAAACTCGATTTATTAACTTTAATTCCAAATAACAGTAAATAATGACCACTTTTTCTGTGTAATATTTTTTAACAAATGTCTTGTAACGCTTAGTATTAATTTATCACACTATAAAATGAGGGAATATTTTGAAACGATGAAGTCAAAATAAAGTAAATCGAGAAAATAGTATTTTCTACGTATTTTCTATAATTTGTTGTTTTATCATACACGTATATCATGTCACGCGATCTTTGTCCACGTATAAAATTCATATGCATCAAAAACACATTTCTTGATCTCTTAGCACTATATTTCTATACTCTCTTGAGTTACCCTTAATTAAATCAAAATAAAGGCGGTTTGAAAATTTTTCTGTTTTCGAAAATCGAAAATCACATTGTCTTAAATTGTCAACTTATTGGCAATTGTCCAAATACTTTTGCTCGTGACAAAAGTTTCTAATATATCATTTGCAAACAGTAATAGCGAACAGATTTCTTACATTGAATAGTAAAGCAAATCTTTTATTTTTCAGAATTTGAAGAATTTTATCTCAAAAAAATAGTTTAGTAAATACAGTACAATAAAAATATTAGATCCTATAGCTGTATAATAGCATACACTAGGGTGGGGCGAAGAAAAATAAATTTCTAGCAATCGATTTCTAATAAAAAAAATTGTTAGTTCCTCATTAGCTGAATATACTGTAAACATTTTTTTGAAATCGAATAATATCTTTCACCTCCTCAAGCGTGTTGAAAATGGAAAAAATTGAATTTAAACGTAAAATATATAAAGAAATAAATTCCTAGTCACAAATTTGTTTATATATGTGGAACTATATATGTCTGCAGAATTCATGAAAGTATCTATTCAATATTAAAAAAATGAGGAAAATTAAAAATAAGACAAAAACTTTTTTTTCAATTTTATATTGATTTAATTTCATGCAGAAAATTACTTAAAAAATAAATCATGAGAAGTAAATAATTAATTTATTAATTATTAACCATTACAATTTTAGAGTGAAATTCGCCTTGTTTCGGAAATGAGGCATCTCAGCTCTTGATTGAAATATGGCCCTTATCTAACCGTCTCTTTTTTCAGCAATACAAAGCAAACTTTTTTGAGGTAATTTTATGCGCGAAATTAAAAAAAAGATAAAATTCAAATTGAAAAAAAAATTTGATCAATTTTTTATTTTAGATATATTTTTAATATTCAATAGGTATTTTCATAAATTTTTTAGGTATACATATAGTTCTACATATATGAAAAAATTGGTGACTGTAGGAATTCATTTTTTCATATATTTTACGCATAAATTCAATTTATTCCCTTTTCAACACGCTTGAGGAGGTGAAAGATATTAATCGATTTAAATAAAAAATTAGCAGTACATGCAGCTCATCAAGAACTAAAAATTTGTTGCTATTAGAAATTGATCGTACGAAATTCACTTTTCTCGGCCCACCCTAGTATATACTTGTATAGTCAAAAAAATTGCATAATTTGTACAAGAAATGCAGAAATACAATAACCATTTATGAGTATTATATCGAAAGTGGTGGCAGATTAAAAGCTGCTATATATACTCCACCAAATACGACAGCCCCCCATCCGAGTATAACCCAGCCAAGCGCTGCTTAACTTGGCTGATTGAATGAGAAGCCTTAAACCATTTCAGACAACGAAGCAAACACATTTCATATGTCTATTGTTCTTCAAAATCTTAATTTGGCAATGTGATTTCTCTAAATTTTAGAAGCTTCTCTGTAAAATTCACAGAACATTCATTATTATTGGTACTGAAATTTCTGTCCAAATTTTAATTAAGAAGTTAAATGGTCTTATACAAATAGCTCTTGTAAAATTATCAGATTTTTTTCGGCGTAGCACAAATTCTCATTGTCATTTACCAAAAGTCTATAAGTCTTATTTTCAAGGGAAATGCGGTATTCATTGATGTCACTAATCTAAGTTAAACATGAATAAAATGGCGTTATTTAAACAAAAAAACATATTTAAATTTCACACAGAAAAAGCAGATGTAAATTTTTTTTTCGGTTAATTTTCGGGTGGATAATGTTGAATTTTTTTGCATTGAAACAAAAGAAGATACAATACAGTTGACATGGTAATCATACCCAATGGGGTGGTTAAGTCTACCACATCAAGCTAACTTTTGTTGCAGGTAATGATTACTCTAAAATCGGGGTAAAGACTAGACTTTGTTTTTTTACGTCACAGCCAGATATCTTTGTTTGATTTTAAACTAAAAATCCGAAAAGAAATACATAGGTTGGTCGGTAATTCGTGACGTCAATGCCCCTAATTAAATAAGAAGAAATTAAATTTTCAAACCTGGAAATTTCGGGTCGATATCTAGAATAGCGTCTCGTATTGACTGTGTTGTTAGATAGCCTATATCTACTGTATCCTGCAGGATTCACCCTCACTTGATTCGACTGTCCAGCTTGCAATTGATCCTCATCAAAATTTGGTGGTTGAACAATCACAGCCGGTTGCTGTAATGGTTGCACCCTATAAGGATAGCCATTGTCATAAGGGGTGACATAAGGACTCCGATACTGGTATCCATTCGAGAGGTAGTTCGAATTTGCATTGTATCCGTCATCATAGGGTGACGGTGTCGTCAAAGAGAAGGGCCTTGGTCGGAATGTGGTTACTGCTGGGCCATATTGGACCACAGAAGCTGGTGACAACGTCGATGGGGAGTAGCTCCTCAAAGGTGCGACCGTGTTCGCCTCAATACTGTTGCCTGACACGTCCTTCACTTCTGGTTGCCTGTGAAAATGAAACACCTGCGGTTATAGAATATAGCATGACTCTTTAGAGACTGTCTGCACCTATACTGCAATTGCGGTGCCGCAGGTCTGATGGCTTTTAAAGTATGACCGCCTGTATATCGGTGTCGTGTCCTTTGTGCGGCGAGGGCATAAACATAAAGTGCAGGTGAGTGTGTAAGTACGCGTCGAAAGCTTAGGGTGATTATGGGTAAATTACAGTGCGGGGTGGTCCGGATGTCGTTGAGTACTTACAGCTTATAGTGCCGGAGAGGAGAGTTGTAAAACGGGGAAAATAGAGGAACTCTACTATTTGTAATTGACTCTATAGCCAATGAGGTGAAGGTGCTTACGGTGCTGGTTTCAGGTTCCAGATGAGATATGTTTATAGAGTTTATGGAGAGTTTATGAAATGGCCAACAGATACACCAGATTGCCCAGAAAATGGATCTCCTCTGGAGAACATAAAGCGAATGATATGTACTTAGTATGCAGAGTGTGATCATTTAATGAGTGCTAACTGATGAGTTCGGGTTTATTGATGAGTAATTTCAGATTCATTGCGCATGTTTGTGGCAGTTTGATCATACCAAAAAATTTACCAATTTTTTTTCTGGACGGGTCAAATTGTAGATTTTGATGTGCAGACAACAAACATGTGTCAACAAAATTGTTACATAAATAGTATAAGGAAAACAAGGACATCGAGTTTGATTCAATGTTATGCTGGAAGCTAAGAATATTATCTGATTTGTATCGGCGTATAGCTCAAATGAAGCTAATTGCGTGTTGATCTCTGCCGAGAAATAAAAAAATTAATATTTAACGTTCTTTTTTATCATTGATAAAAAAATTAGATAATCATCATATACATAATAAGAGCGCACTTTTTTGTGACAGTTCTATCATTCCCTAAGTCTTGACCGATTTTCTTCGGGGTCATCTCAAATTGAGGATTTTATATGCAATATATGATGTTCCATTTTTATCATCATTATTTATACAATATCACAGTATATCTGAAAGTATATTTTTTGCTGCAACGGTATCAAATTATTAAAAAAATCTGTATCAATATCAAGAAACAAATTAATGTTACATTCATGAGTCAATTTGTTGCAATTCAAACTTTTCGCAAAATTCGATTTAATGTATATAGAAAACAAGAAAGATGATTTTGATTCAATGTAATGGTAAAAATCAATAATATTGTCTAATTTTTATAGACGCGGCTCAAATTTAAGCTATTTGCGTGCTGAAGTCTGTTGAAAAATAAAAGAATGGGTACCGATCGTTCTTTTTTATTATTAATTGCGTGTCCCACTTGAACAAAATAATAGATAAAACAATATTTAATGTAACTTTTACATTATAATCATTAACAGATTTGAGGAAAATAAGGAAATTGATTTTGTTTAAAGGTTATGCTAGAAGCTAATAATATGGTCCGCATTCATTGAAGATGGCTCGAATTAAAGTTCCTTGTATGCGTAAATTATTGGTATAGGACACCTGCTAATGCTATTTAATTATTTATTGTTTACCTGAATGGATTAGGTGGTCGTCGAGGCCTCACCAAAATTCCACTTTGAGCAGGCACTTTTTTCGAAATTGACACTGCGTCGTTAATTGGCCTATCTTTTCCGACATATACCATCTTTGATCTAAAACAAAAAATGATTTCCAAAATAAATAAGTGAAACTCTAAAGTAATTACAACGCACAAGAAAAACACTTTTTTCATTTAAAAATGTTTACTGAATCAAATTGAGGCCATGGATGAAAGAGGATTTTATAGGCATATAATTTTTGTTTATTTTCTCAGGTAGCTGATATTCAGAAAACTTGTAAAATGATGGCTAATAGACAATAACAAAAAACTTTTTAGACATTAAATCACAGGATATCCGGTTGTTAACAAAAATTGGACACATTGTTATACGTCCCTGAAGATGGAAGAGAACAAATTGCAGTCTACCAGAGAGTAACGAATTGCAATGTCGATTAATATCATGGCACGCAGTCGTTTTAAAATCACACCAAAGATCACTCGTTCCTATACAACTATACAATATATAATTGCAAAATCTACAGGTATTGTTAGCCTAGGTTCCCAGGAGAATTTATGGTTGACACTATAGTACCGCCATTTCCCTCTTATATGGCCTCGATTGTTTGATGACCGGAATTCAAGGAAAGAGGAGACCATGGGGTTTTAATGATGCACTAATTACGATTCATAATACTATAATTAAAATAGCGATTTACTGTACCTGCTTGTTATTATATTCATGAAACAAAGCGCTTATTCATCTAGAATTTGTTATTGTGGACAAACTTGATGGACACACATCATTCTTGTGCAATATGTAATTGTTAATTAATTAAATAAAAAGTTTCAATAATAAAAGTAAACAAATTTCATACTTAAGGATTCGAAAACCCTGATGATCGGCAATGTAATCTTTTATTCGTAAATATCCCAAAGGATCGAGCCATCCTTCGGTACCGATCACAGTGCCATCCGCTAATCTCTTCTCTTTTCGATACTGCCCATTGAGCGTCTGATATCGGAAGAACCTCTCCGGACCTTCATCAGTCTGTATGTGATATTGTGTATTTGGTGTTAAATTCCATCCACTTCTTTCAGCCTCGATTTCGTCTGCAGTTAGGCAGAAAACCGAAACCTGCAAAAAACATTTTGTTTGAATTGAAACCAAAATCTAAGTTTATATTTTAAAATCAGTTAAAATTGTTGTATACACGTCAACTACACGTTAAATACACGTTAAACACACGTTATTTGCATCTTTTTCTAGTATAATCTAATTAATGTCATTCCAAAATTTGTAATTCTTAACCTCGAGGTGACTAATGCTCAAAAGTTCGCCTGAAGACGTCTCCAAAGAGTAATTACGCAAACAATATATCATTTTGTGGGCTCGGCTAAGGCGAGGCTCCATAATTAGAGTCATCATTAAATTGTCTTGCCTCCTCAGAAACTTGCCTACTTAATCTCCTTAATCTTTTTCACTTTTTATCCCTAATCTGTTCGTAGTAAACAAATACACGAACATTTTTTTAAAATAAAATCAGGTTAAAGTTTCTTAGTTCTTGTGTACAATTTTTTCCTTGAGCTCATTTTGTAATGATTAAATTTATTCCTCAGTGATTTATAACTAGATTGATGATCAAATTTTTATTCTCGTTTCTTGTAAGAATGAGAGGAAGAATTGAATAATAAACAAAAATAATAACAGATGGTAACAACACGCTTTGTAGACTCTATTGTTTATGATTTGCAACATCGCACCTCACCGGTACTGAACCGACCTGTTATTAAGTTCAGGGTTCCCCAAATTTCAATTTTACATAACGTTAGTGGAATAATCGGCGAATATCTTGAATTAAATATGCATACATTCTACGTTGCAATTGAGTCGAAACAGGAGCTAACGGCGTACAATGTGGGCGCTCATGGTAATCTGGTAATGTGGGCGATATCAACCTCGAAATTGTTTCTGCTGTCATCGAGGACAGCTTTTTGAAAAATCGTCGTGGTTCAGTGACGCAAAATCACAAAACTCTTAGAAAATTATCTAAATTACTTTGAATTCAAAGATTCAAAATTGTAAATATATTCTCTTCAATTTACAGAGCATAATTTATTTTTTTTACTTGTTTTGATTTATTTAATATATTTCTGAATACTGAAAGCATGACATCGATTTATAGTCAATCCATTTTCTGTCAATCAATTTTGTGTATATTCATATGAGGGAGCGTTCGCATATTGAGTAACATTGTTTTTTGACCACTTCTGCCCATCACCACCACCTTTCGTAATGTTTTTTCCCCAGTAAGTGTGTGTAACTTCAACATAGGCGGAACAAAAATTTGACGCACTCTGTTTAATATTATGTAATATGTGAATGTTCTGTAATTCCTTTTACAAGTGGACTTTGAATATTATCCAGAAAATTTTCCTTCTATTGAATTTAGAAGATTTTTCGATTTTTAAAAATCCATTTCGATTTAAAATAACAAGTAACAAAGTTCCAGAAGAAGTAAGGCAATTTCAACAGATTGCATAGGCGTACGAAGATTTCACGGGATATCATATAATTCAAGAGATTAAAAAAATTGTGATAATGAGATTTCAAGTGGTGGGAAAGGATTTAATGGGATATCCCAGGCTTCAAAGATTTCATAAGATTTTAAAGAATTTCAAGAGATATCCAAAAATTTAACGGAAATTACGGATATTTCAAGACTTTCATAGATTTCAAAGTACTCCATAGCATTTTCTGAACAATTTATGACTAATGTTAAAGTAAGAAAATTTTTTAAATATTTGAAGGAATTTCGCAATATTTCTATGCCCATCAACATATGTCAAGATATATCAAACATCAAGGGATTTATATATCAAGGGATTTCGGAAGATTGAAAAGGATTTCGAGGAATTTACTTGATTTCAAATATTGCAAGAGATTTCAAAATAATCAAAAAGATTTCATGTGACTGCAAAAGGTGTTCAGGAATTGGACGAGATTTTATTAATTACCTTGTAATGTTTTTAATTCTTGTGAAATCAATTGAAATCTTTTTAACTCGTTGGAAAGCATTTGAAAGTCTTCAAGTCACTTTCTGACGTAAATTAATTTATTTCTTCCTCAGAAAGAAATGTATAGTTCAAACAGAAAAATACTGAAAAATGAAATCAACAAAAATAAAATATAGGGTGAACATACCAGTAAATGTAACACTAATTTTCTTGCTATTTATATAATTTTAAATAATTGAAAATTCATTAGATACTATAAAATGCTATAAGCAAATGGGTTTTATCATCAGATGTTACTTTAAAAATTCTTTTAAACAATATATTCAAATTATAGCATTGGGACAGTCACGATTACTGGGACATTTACATTATTAGTAAAAAGTAATTTTTTTTTTTGAAACCGCCGACTGTATCACCGATTCATGGATTTTCATATAATTGAAGTAGCGATGTGGCTTCGTGAGTTTCAATGATATAATTTAGAATCCAATTTTTGGAAAAGTATACAAATTTAAAAACAAGTTCTGCTATTATTTCCACTTACTTTCCTTTTAATTAGACCTTTTTAAGCTTTATAATTTTAACGTAAATTGTGAAATCAATAAATAAATGTCAAACCTCTATCAAAATTATTTCTATTTAATTAGCGCTGTATTCAGAGTTCCAACAAGTTGGTTTCAGCTATAGAATATCTTTTTAGCTTTGACGATACAAAAATGAGATTGATGAATAATAATAATAAAAATAATTTATGCTGCGAATCCCTATTTTCAAGGTTTTTCCAATGTCATTGGTTCGCTCTCAATGATGTTTATCGCCAGATCAAGGATAAATATCCTTGGTTCAGCTATAAATTTTATCCGTGTGTCTTTAAAATATTGAATGTCTTTTGGAATACAACGAAAGCCTATGAAATTCTTTAGATCCCTAAAAGTTCCTTGAAATTTCTTAAAATCCATTTAAATCTTCTGCAATCCCATCAAACACCATGAGATTCTTTGAAATACCATGAAAACACTTCCAAATTTTTGAACCCTTGTGCAACACTTTGAAACCCCTTGACATTTTTTTAATTTTCTGAAATCCTTCGAAATATTTTGAATTCTGTTAAAATCTCTCAAAATATGTAATATAAAATCATGTAGAATGTTTGAAATTACGGTAAATACCATAATATCGTTCAAATTTTTTCAGAAATCTTTTAAAATACCCTGAAGTCTCTTGATATTTTTTAACATCCTGCGCAATCAACTGATATCCCGTGAAATCCTTTGAAATGTTCTGTATTTTCGAAAAATTCCTCTAAAATCATTTGAATTTCTGTTAAATCCTTTAAAATTTATGAAATTGTTCAAAAACAAATATCACAAAATCATTTAGAATCATTTCATAAAACACCTTGCAATTTTTTTAATTTTGTGGAAATCCCTTAAAATATTTAGAAATTATGCAGTACCCTTCGGAATCCCTCAAAATATTTTTAAATCTTGTACAGTTCTTGGAAATCTATTTAGATATTTTAAATGGCGAGAAATTCCTTAAAATAATTTTAACTTTTTTGAAACCACTTGAAATATTTTAAATGATAAATCTCTTGAAATATATTTAAATCCTGTGAAATATATTGACGTAAATTTAATATTAGAGGCTCCTTTTAAAATAACTCAATATCTTTTGTTTTTTGATCAACTCATATGATTTTTTTCGAAGAGAAAAAGTAATAACTAAAGTTTTCTTTGCTAAAAATGTATTATTTTGAATGCGCAAAAAGTTTTTATGTGAATAAATATTGATTGACTTTCCGCTCCCCTTTAGATTTGATAAATTATGCCAAACACATGAGTTTTTTTTGTAAATTCTACATTTTTGTTGCACTTTAGGTAAAAATTCTAAGGAACAAAAAGCAAGTTCACAAATTTCCCAAAAATCAAAAAAAAGAATATCCTAGCGTAAAATCTCTTAAAGTTATGTTTAAGTGAAAAAATGATCTTTAACACTAAAAAAGAATAATAATTTTTAGCTCTCAAAAAACATAAGTAGGCTGATTTTCATGGAATTCTTTTTACAAAGTAAATAATTGAATTATGGTACCGTAAACTGGTTCTAATCGGCGCATATGTGGGGGAAAGCGGCGCACCCTTACTTCTGCATTTAAAACGCGATATTGCTTCTTCTAGGTTTTGCAATTAAAATTTTACAATTTTTAGTTTCGATCCATGATCCATGATGATCCATGATGAGCTAAAAATGTTATAATAGTCAAATTTAAAAATAAATCTAATTTGGCTTGTAGAGTGCGTTTGAATCTTGTCGAAACATTCAGTTGTTTTGTTAGAATTTTTTCAAACACAATTTTTCACCTTTGGATGTAATATTGAGTCTGAACTG
>JAABKJ010004254.1:0-24636 GCA_011634705.1 Andricus grossulariae
TCACAACTTCTACAAGTTGAATGTCGACGTCATTCAATGTACTTGCAAGATTTCAAACATGAGAGTTTTTATTATTTTATATCACTAGTCAAAAACTATAACATCAAATAATTATTATTATTTTCCGTTTGCACTTATGTGCTTCTAAACTTTAACCTCTAGCTAACTTCGTCGAATCGAGTGCATGCTGAGGGAAAAACAATGGACCAAATGCATAGGACTAAACCTTGTTTTTCTATTATCTTCGTAAAAAAAATTGTTTTCACTATAAGTGTATTTTGAAATTAGTTTTTATTTTTCATCATCTATTAACTGAAATAATCAAATGACAATTATTACTTATTACGAACATATGACAAAATTAAAGTTTAGTCCGATGCATTTGGTGCCATTGTTTTCCCTCGGCTACTTCATGGTTTTACCGATTAGTAGACACCCTGCTATAAGTGCATCGATCCATCCCCTTCATGTGTGTCCAATATCATTGCAAAAAATCTGAATAGCTAAACATCTAAAAATAAAAAATAAAATAAACAAACTCACCTAATCCCGTTGTCTTTTCCGTAGACGATTTGTTGTTTCCCAGAGACCATCCTTGCAGTAGCCTCGCACCGAAGCCTTTCGCCTTTTGTACAGTGGTTACAGTCTGCGGGGTTGGTTGTGACATCGTAACGATATGTGTCGGACTCATTACAACAACGTTTTGCGTAAAAATGGCGCTTCGTGGCGTATGAGAATGATTATGATTGTGATAGGACGGCCCCTCCGCTTCTTGTACCTCGGTGATGCGATTGAGAGACTGACTCTCTCTCAATCTCGTCTCTCCAGCTCTTCGCCTTCCCGCTCGATGTCTACGTCCATAAACGATCCCCTGATTTTCTGAACAACGATGCGTACCACCAGTCGTCGTGGTGGTTGAAGTCGTGGTATTTCCACCACCACCATTATCATTACCCGTTGGTTCCGCGGACGGCGTCTCGCGAGCTCGTTCTCCATTTCCAAGTCCACCACCTCCTCCTCCACCACCGGTTCCTCCAGGATCTTGAGAATCACTGGAGTCATCATGACTGTCTCGTCTCGGAGGCAATGGTTTTCCCGACCCACTGAGTTTGTGCGCTCGTTTCTTCCTGCTTTCGCTATCGTCATCACTTGCATCCGAACTGGAACACGAAGTTGTCCTCGTTTTATGGAATTTACTACGCCTCTGTTCATATCCCGTTCTCCTCACAACGCGACATTTGCCAGAAGCGCTACCGTCAGACAAATTCGTTCCAGTTGGTACAGCGTCTCCGTCTTCGAGAATCTCATTTAGAGTAAGCTGAGGTGGAGAATTACTCTTGGTAGTGACTTTCGTGTGAGTTGGAGAAGGCATGGTTTTGTACTTGGGTGTCAATAACTGACTGTCACTGATTGTAGCTGCAGTGCGAAGGGGAGAAGGAACAGTTGACGATTCAGTGAGAATCGTGGTCATAGTCTCGGGAGGAATATTATCTGTTTTATAAGCAAGGGGATCGTCTTGGGAGAGAGATGCTCGATGTTGAGATCCCATTTTCCATTTGTTAGCTGGAACTGGACCTGATTTGAGATAATCACCCACTGACTTTGGCCTCGCTTCTTGGCTCCCGATTGTCCTTTTGATCGCAAGACCCGATTGAGCGCTGAGTGCAGCATTCATCTTGTTCTTCGGACTCGCGTCTGGTTGATTACTTTTTATTAATGACGGCGACTTATCTAGGGTTTTGTTGCAGATTTGATTTTTACCTAAAGTTGGAAAGATTAGAGAGTTAGTAAAGATTTCGTTTTTCTTTGGATGTAAGTATCAACTTCAGGCCTCGGACTCATTTGAGAAATTCAAAATAGACTCAATAACAGCATACATTATGAAAAATAGTAACAAAATAGTGTCATGAAATGTTTTCAAATATTAAATCGAGGGGTTAACTATTTCTGTAATCTGGTGTATAATCAACATCTCACATAAAATCGCGTGTAATCTTTTCCAATCTTTAAAAATACGAAAAATGCTTTGAAATACGTTGAAATCCTTTAAGAACCTTTAAGAAATCCTTTGAAATCATATGCTTCCCTTAAATCTAGTGAAATCCCTTGTAATCTCTGAAATCTGTACAAATCCTTAGAAGCCCCTAGAAGTCCCTTGAAATTTCCTTTCATTTATTTCTAAAGTTATCTAAAAATCTGTTGGAATCCCTTGAAATATTTTAAATATCACTGATATCCTCGATACCTTCTACAAATCCGTTGAAATTTTCTGAAATCCTACGAAATTCTTTGAACACCCTTATAATTTGAAAATTTGGTTTAATTCCTTGGAATCTTTTAAAATTCTTTGAAATCCCTTAAAATTGATCAAATCCATTAAATCTGGTGAAATCTCAATATAATAGAATAAAACATCTTGACATCTGTAATCTTCCAAATCCCTTCAAAAATCATGAAATGTTTGGAATTCCTCTGAAATTTCGTAAAATCACCCAAGATATGATAATGCCCTTTAGAATCCCTTGAAATGTATTAAACCCCCTTGAATGCTGCTCATATCCTTTGCAATCACTTATATCAAGGTGGCCGAATCTCAACTTTCAACATTTCTTGACTTTCCGCTGACTAATTCTTCATTTTCCTTGCCAATTAATATTTAAAGAAAAAAATTCTAATCTTGTAATATTTTTAACATAGAATCTTTTATGAATGGAATATAACAATTTTAAATTTAAATTCATTATTCTCCGGAATCCTCCTCCTTATTCTCCGTATCATAATTTAATTGAAAAAAGTGAACTACTTGAACCGAAAGAGTCACCAAAAGTGACTAATTTCTAACCCAGTGACGAAAAATGTCTGCTGTGCATTAATAATGTGAATAATGTTCTTTTGACTTTAACGGAATTTAAATAAATTAGAAAAAATTCACCAAAATTCATTGATTTCTGTAAGTTTGAAAGTTAAAAAAATTTAATCCATTGAATTGAGTATAATTAAGTAAATTCAAAAGAATTACACGGCTAGCCTCGATTAAGTTCAGACCAAAAGTACTTGCACATCCATATTCCCTTTTGTACGTGTTTCAGGGATGTCCCTCGGTTATTTTAATCCAAAAAATAAAAAAATCGTACTACGCGTTTTTGAGAAAAAAAAGTTTTTCATTTTTAGCTATTAAAAATCTCATTTTTCTCGAAAACGACGCAAAATATGAATAGCAGTCCATAGTTCAAAATTGTTTCCCTTTCTAAAATCTATAAAATTATATCCTTACCGGATGTTTATCCTGTATAATCCAACACATTTTTCGAGAAAAATAGACAAAATCAACTAAAATAGCATTTTTTTCAAGAACTTTAACATATTATTTTTGAAAACATATTTTTTTAGTTCGTTGACTATGTCAAGAACATGTTTCATGAGATTATTAAGGTGCCTGAGCTTCAAAGTAAAGAAAAATTGGCTTTTATCTCCAAAATCGAAGAAATACGATTCTACATGATACAAAATCTCATTTTCCTCGAAATCGAAGCAAAATATGAATAGTAATTCATAGTTCAAAATTGTTCCCCTCCCTGAAATATATGAAAATGTACCCTTACCAAATAATATTGTTTATTTTAACCAAAATGTTAAAACGAAATATCAAAAATCTATTAAAGCTAAATATATTTGATTTTTGTTGTTAAAATTTTTTGTTATGCTATTCATATTTTGCTTAGTTTTCGAGAAAAATGAAATTTTGAATCGATAAAAATTATATTTCTTTAATTTTAGAGATAAAACCCCAGTTTTTCTTTACTTTGAAGCTGCTGGAACCTTAATGACCTCATGGAACATGTTCTTTACACAGTCAATGAACTAAATACAGAGATTTAAAAAATAATATGTTAAAGTTCTGTAAAATAATTGCTAATTTATTTGATTTTTATGGATTTTGTCTATCTTTTTGGAAAAATGTCTTGAATTATACAAGATAAACATCTGGTTTTCAATGGTTAAAAATTATATTTCTTCAAAAATCAGGGTGAATTCCAAATGAATTCAAAGGAATTGCCAAAAATATTTTGAACACTCAAAATCTTTGAATTCCTACGAAATCCCTCACTTCTTGTGACTAAATTCGTTGATATTTATTAAAATATTCTCAAATCCCGTGAAATTCTATGATATCTGATATTTCCTGAAAAATTTATTAAAATACATTAAGAGCTTTCAAAATCACTAAAAATCATTGAAATCCTCGGAAAGCTCATAAAATCGCTTAGAATCTTTTAAAAATCTTGAAACCTTAAAGGTCCTGTAAAATCGTTCCATATCTTCCGAAATTCTAGATAAATTCTTTTCAACTACATAAAAATTTGTTGAAATCCCTTAAAATCATTAAAATCCTTGAAAACTCCTTAACATTGTTTAAATCGTTTGAAAATACCTTAGAATCTTTTCCAATACCCTAAAATTTTTGAAATCCTTTCAAATCCCTTCAAATTATTAAGCTCAATTAAAAATACCTTGGAATCTTTTGAAATTCCCTAAAATATATCAAATCCTTTAAAATCCCATTAGATTTTACTAAAATCCATTGAAACTTTCTTTAAATCTTCTAAAATACATTAAATTATTTCAAATCCTTTAAAATCTTTAGAAATCCCTTCAAATTATTAAAATCAATTAAAAATTTGTTTGGAATCTTTTAAAATTCCTTAACATATTTCAAATCTTTCGAAATCTATTGAAATACTTTGAAATATTTTAAAGCTCTTGAAAATTCATTGGAATCTTTTAAAATACTCTAAAATACATCAAATCTTTTGAAATTTCATAAAATTGCTAAAATCCAATGCCTTAAAATATTTCAAATCCTTTAAAATCTGTTGAAACCCCTTCAAATTATTGAATTCGATTGCAAATTCTTTGGAATCTTATAAAATTACATAAAATATTTCAAAATCTTTTGAAATACCTTGAAACTGTTAATAGTCCTTGAAAAAAATGCAATGGAATTTATTAAAATACTTTTTTTTTAAATTAAATCTTTTGAAATCCTTTTAAGTTACTGAAGCAAATTAAAAAAATCCTTGGAATTTTGAAATTCCATAAAATATTTCAAAATTATTCCTGAAAATTCAGAAATAGATATAGACTATGGGTTAATTTATTGAAAGAAAAGTAACTAAAGTGATCTTTTCATTCAAAAAAGTCACTATAGAGTTTTTATCTTTAAAATTATGAAACACTTTAATTTTTTTTGAAATTCTATGAATCCCACAAGTATTGTAAAATTCCTTGAAATCTGTTAAATCTCCCGAAATCTTACGGCATTATTTGAAATTCCTACGAAATTCTTTGAAATCTCATGAAATTCCCCGGAATCTATAAAAATACACTTTATTCTTCACAGTCTTTTAGGTCTTGTGAAATCCCTAGAAATCTTTTTAAATCCCGTATAACATCTTAAAATCATTGATAATTCTTAATGTTCCCCTTAAACCACTTAAAATCTCTCAAAGTTCCTTAAAATTTGATTTCATTTCATTCACTCTCAAAACTTCTCTAGGAATTCTTTTGAAATTCTCTAAAATTCCTTAAAATCCTTTGATATTTTTGACACCCTTTAAAAATCCCTTGAAAGTTTTGAAATCTTGTAAAATATCTTAAAATCCCTACCAATTCCTTGCAAAACTTAAAATTTTCCGTGAATATCTTGAAATTTATATCTCTTAAATTTTCTTCAAAAATTTGGAAAACTGAAATCCCTTCAAACCTTTAAAATTTGAAAATCTTTTGAAATTTCAATTCTTTAAATGGCAGATATGTTATTTTAGATAAACAGAAAAGAAGTTTGAAAATAACTTTGACAGCAAAGTAAAAAAATAGTTGCATTAGCCAGCAATTTGAGAAAATAGTAACATTAGTGTCATTTTTTCAAAACACTGGCAAAATAGTTGAATTATTAAAAAAAAAAGTGTAAAAACTGGCAATAGTGTCCTGGATCCGAGGCCTGCAACTTGTTAGAAGATGAATATTAACTTACTTATATTAATATTTTGATCTATCGTCGAGGTCTTGTCCTTAGGTTTATTTGACTTAATACTTTCGTCACGGAATGCTGCAGGCTCGTGAGCATGACGAACAACAGTCTTGAGAGCCGTATGTTTTTCGGGGAGCTGAGCTAACCTTTCTTGCAAAATATGCGAAAGCTTTCCTTCAGAACGCGATCCTCGTCGATTGAATGAATTCAGAGTGGAATTACTTCCATGGTCATCCCTACCAGAACATGAGGACACATCGTCTTCATCTTCTTCTTCTTGTACTATACTACATTTGCGCGTTCGAATATTCTGCAAAGCGATAATTATCTAGATTAGAAATCTTTATTCTAGAAACTGGATTTCAGTAGTATGGTAGGACGGATTCTAGATACAAATTTCTACCTGACCGACATCGAAACCGTTTCACAGTTAAAGTGTTTTCTGTCTGTGCTAAGTTTCTAGAATATTCTCTATGACTCTTCTCTGTTGTTCGAATTGGAATATCAAATTCTCATAATGTTACTTTAGGTAATGTGGACTTTAGGATCATTTAAAATTAGATGCAGTATTGGGGAAGTTCCTTCACAAAATGAATTGATAACAGGTAGTTATTTCATGAAAATAGAAACTTGTTACATTTCCAGTCACTGATTCAACCTGCAAAGTTCCTTTATATATATAGATAATATAGAAACATCTGTTACATATGTAAAAAAATTAAAAGAATTTTCAAAAAATAAATCATGTCTCTCATTTTTACTGTTCATAATTGAAGAATTTGCAGTTGCAAATCTGTAAAATTAAGTAAATTTCAATTTTAAATCTTCTGAATTGAACTTTTCCACAAAAAAGCATTCAAAATCATTCAAAATCATCATTTTCTCTTTTACACATTAAATATTGAAGAATCTTCAATTGCAAATATTCAAAATTGAAGAATTAAACATTTTTAATGGTTGAAATTGAACAATTTTCAAATGTAAATCTTAAAAATTGAACAATTCCAAAAAATGATCGAAATTGCATACGTTTAAATTATAAATCTTGAAAATTGAATAATTTTCAATTGCATATTTTCAAAATTAAAGAATTTTCAATTTTATTCTTTAAAATTGCCGAACTTTAAAATGTAAATCTTTAAAATTGAAGAATTTTCAATTTTGACAATTTACTATGAAAAATTATGTAATTTTGATGATTAACATTCGAAATTTCTTCAATTTGGAAGCTTGATAATTGAAAAGGTGACTTTTTATTTCAAAATTTAAGAATTTTTATTAATATATTTTTTAAATTGAAGTTTTCAATATTTAAAATTTACAATTAAAAATTAAACAATTTTTAAGTTTTACAATTATGAAAGCTGCAATTTCGAAGGTTTCAATATGCGAAATTTCTTCACTTTGAAAGATTTAGAATTGATCATTTGTCTGTTCATTTTCAAAATCATCAAAATTTAAGAATTTGTATTTACACATTTCTAAAATTGTAGAACTTTGAATTTTCAATCTTTTTAATCGAAGAGTTGTTAATTACGACAATTACAAATGAAAAATTATGTAATTTTGATGCTTTACAATCCAAATCTCTTCAATTTGAAAGATTTAGTATTGAAAACTTGACTTTTGATTTCCAAAATCATCCAAATTTAAGAACTTTTATTTGTAGATTTAAAAAATTTTTAAATTTTCAATTGTAACTTTTTAAAATTGTAGAACTTTGAATTGCAAAACATTAAAATTGAACTATGCAAAATTTGGAAGATCTAGAATTGAAAGCTTGACTTTTAATTTCAAAATTTGTATGTGAAATGAAAATTAAATTAAAACTGCATGAAAGCCGATGTAGCTATTTTAATATTTATTTTAATTTATCATTCTGATTATATTTGATAGTAGTCAATCAAAAATAAGAAGTGTGTAATAAGCGCGCAGCGCGCTACTTTCGCTAGTAAAATTATCATTTAGTATTATAATTTTGTGATGTCATCGAGAATATTTCAGAACACTAGCGCAGACACGAACCACTTGATCTGTCGAATGATATCGATGTCGCTAAGGTAGGAATTTGTATCTAGAACCCACTTAAGGTACTTTTTTGCGTACCGGTGGCAAATCTCCTGGAGTACGAGGCACGCTAAGTAGGGATTGATTAACGTTGCCCAGAGAGTTTTGGTCGTCAAGCAAGTCGTTTGTTGAGAGATCGTCAACTTGACTATAAAAAAAGCTTTAATAAGTGAAGGTATAATTTGAATTGAAAGAATTAGTAGAAAATCAGTTATAAAAGCTGACCGAATCTATTTCAAATAATGCAGGCCGGCGGGTGACATGTTCAGATTAGCTTGCCTATGAAATATGTTTTTGTACGTGGAAAATAAGACACGTATTTTTGTTAATTAACATCGCAAAATTTTTTACATATTTTACTAAAATTTAAACATTTTAAAGGTTCAACGAGCTTTTTGCAAATTTTACTTTAAAACCCGTGTCATTTTTGCAATTCATGAGATACCAAGCTTTTTCTTGTTTCAGTTTATCCAGTTTTTTGCACTCTTTCAAAATCCACCAAAAATAATAAAAAATGGCAACGTTATTTTGGATTTTTGAAAAAAAAAGAAAAAACCCCACCTTTTTTTTCCTAAGTGATATAGTCCACTGATATGAAGCTATTATTCCGAACAATTTCAGGGGGGGCGGCAATTTTTTTTTCTTCAAAAATCCAAAATACCGTAGCCATTTATTATTATTATTTTTTAACATTTTTTTTTGGATTTTGAAACAGTGCAAAAAATTGGATAAACTGAAACAATAAAAACCTTCATATCTAAAAAAAATTGCAAAAAAGGCAAGGTTTTCAAGAAAAATAATTTTTTTCTTTCGAAAAACAAAGAAATACTAAACTAAAAATTTATGGTAAGTAGACTATATCACTAACTATTAGTCCAAAAAAATTCAGGAAAAAAATGTGGGGTTTTGGAAAATATTTTTTTTTCTTTTCTTCAAAAATCAAAAATAACGTTAACATTTTTTATTATTAAAAATTTTTTTTCACTCTAAAAGAGTCCAAAAAACTGGATAAACTGAAACAAAAAAACATTAAAATATCAAAAATGGCAAAAAAGACAAGTTTCGAAAAAAAATCACAAATTTATTCATCTCCCGAAAAATAAAATAATACCCAACAAAAAATATATTGTAGGTAGACTATGCTCAGTACCTATTAATTATCAAAATTTGAGGGGAAAAATGTGGGGTTTTGGAGAATTTTTTTTTCAAAAATCTAAAATGACGTTACCATTTTTTATTATTTTAATTTTTGTTGTGGGTTTTGAAAGAGTGCAAAAAAGTGGATAATCTGAACTGAGAAAAACCTTTAAATCTTAAAAATTGTAAAAAGGCAAGGTTTGGAAAAAAATCAAAAATAATTTTTTTCCACTAAAATAGAAAAAAAAAAAAAAAAAACGAAACGGAAAACTTATGGTAGGTAGACTATATCAGTACCTATTATTCCTAAATATTTCAGGAAAAAGGTGGAGTTTTTAAGGCAATTTTTTATATTTTTTTATTCCAAAATAACGTTACCATTTTTTATTATTTCAAAAAGTTTATTGTGGATTTTGAAAGAGTGCAAAATATGGATAAATGCTGAAACAAGAAAAACCCTCGTATCTAAAAAAAATGGCAAAAAGGCAAGGTTTTGAAGAAAAAAAATTCTCCCAAAAAACAAAAGAATACCAAACGGAAAATTTATGGTAAGTTGACTACATCAATACCAATTACTCCTCAAAATTAAGGGGGGAAAAGGTGGGGTTTTTGAGAAAACATTTTTTTTAAATCTAAAATAACGTTGCCATTTTTTATTATTTTTGTTTGCGGATTTTTAAAGAATGCAAAAAACTGGATAAACTAAAAAAAGAAACCCTTAAAGTCTCAAAAATTGCAAAAATACAAGTTTTGAAAAAAAATCACAAATTTATTTATCATCTGAAAAATAAAATAATACCCAACGGAAAATATATTGTAGGTAGACTATGATCTGTACCTATTAATTACAAAAATTTGAGGAAAAATGTGGGGTTTTGGAGAATTTCTTTCAAAAATCTAAAATAACGTTACCATTTTTTATTATTTTAAATTTTGTTGTGGGTTTTGAAAAAGTGGATAATCTGAACTGAGAAAAACGTTAAAATCTCAAAAATTGTAAAAAGGCAAGGTTTGAAAAAAAAAATCAAAAATAATTTTTTTTTTACTTTGAAACAAAAAATACCAAACGGAAAATTTATGGTAGGTAGACTATATCAGTACCTATTATTCCTAAATATTTCAGGAAAAAAGGTAAAGTTTTGGAGAAAATTTTTTTTCTTTTTCTTTTTTAATCCAAAATACCGTTACCATTTTTCATTATTTCAAAAAGTTTATTGTGGATTTTGAGCAAGTGCAAAATATACATAAATACTGAAACAAGAAAAGCCTTCGTATCGAAAAAAAATTGCAAAAAGGCAAGGTTTTAAAACAAAAAATTCTCCCTAAAAACAAAAGAATACCAAACGGAAAATTTATGGTAAGTAGACTACATCAATACCAATTATTCCTAAAATGTTCAGGAAAAAGGTGGGGTTTTTGAGAAAATATATATTTTTTTTTTCAAAAATCCAAAATAACGTTGCCATTTTTTATTCTTTTTGTTTATGGATTTTGAAAGAATGCAAAAAACTGGATAAGCCGAAAAAAGAAAAACCGTCATATCTCATAAATTGCAAAAATGTCACGGGGTTTAAAGTAAAATTTGCAAAAAATTCATTGTACTTTTAAAATTTCAAGATATTCGTAAAAAATGTAGAAATTTTCCACGCACAAATACATATTTCTTAGGTAAGCTAATCCTGAACATGTCACCGGCCAGCCTGCATGACTTGAAATGGATTCGGTCAGCTATAATCGCTTTAAAAATGTACATATGTTTTGAACGTCGTACATTCCTTCGCTATTCAGAATGAACTCACAACCGATAATAAGGAATGAAGGTTAGCAAAATCAGCGCGCAGTGTCATGCTTCACGATAGAAACAAATCAATCAGCGTTTCGACATACCTCACAGAAACGTCCAATAATTCGGGTCGGCTTTTCTGGACTGGTTCCTGCCGATGAGCTCGCAATTTTCTCTCGGCCAACAAAAAATAAGTGGCCGTTATATGGTTGTACTCGTTCTTGTCGAGGGCGCTGAAAGACAGGAGTTAATAAAACAGAGAAAATAGAGATAAATAAGACTCTCTCAGCCACACAGAGGGAAAATAATAAGAGACTCTAGAGGATCAAAAACCACAATAAATCATTGTCAAACTTCATCTGATGGAATAAATATTCTATTTGCAATTGTAACTGAACATGGTGTCTTCTAGTTTTCGCCAAACAAATTCCCGGTTTTTTCCGGTTGTAAATATCAAATCTCCTCTTGCTAGAAGCACGAATCAAACGCATTTAACGTAAGGTTTTCCTATATGTAATTTTGTGGTGTCAATTAAAAATGCATACAATTAGATTATAATTGCTTCAGACATTTCGGCATACGATGGTGGCCCTCTTCAGTTAATTATTCAGAAATTTTTGTACACATAATAGAGGAAATATAGTCAAATTTCGAGGTCAGACGTAATTTTTATAAACATATCTTTGGTTAATTATTGTTAGTATTCTGATTGATAAATCATTTTTGATATCACTTTTAATGTCTTTGGTATTACCGATTAATTAATATTAATTATTGAAGAGTAATTACACCAAAATATTGCTAATCTTTTATCATGACATTTTAATTATAATTACATGTGTTTATAACATAGCTATTGTAAAATTCACTTAGTATTAAAATAAATAAATTTTATAATGGATTTTTGTAATAACTCTTCAATAATTAATTAATAATTAATCGCTAAGACCAAAGAAATTAAAAACTATGTGTATCTAAGTTTTTTGTTAAAAACCTTAAAAAATCTACATTTTGTTTATAATTTGTTGAAATCTTTACAAGCTTTAAATTATTTTTTCAATCTTTTAAAAACTCCTAAATATCTCTTAAATTTACTCGAATTTTTTTCTAAAATATTGTGATCTAGCAAACTTGAAACATTTTTCTTCGAAATCTTTTACATTCTTCTTCGAAATTTTAGAAAATTATTTCAAATGTTTTGAAATATTTTTCAATTTTCTCTTAGAATTCACTTATGAAAATAAAAAATAATTTAACATTTTTCCATGAATCTTGAGAATAAATTTTTATACATTTGAAACCTTCAAAAATTATTAAAACGCATCTAAATTTTGTATCCAAATATTCAAAGATCCATATTTCGTTTTAAACTTATTGAAATCTTTTCAAATTTTAAATTATTTTTTAATCTTTTCAAAACTATTAAAACTTACAAATGCCTTTTACAATTATTCGAATTTTTCGTAAAATTAAAAAAATATCTGCATAAATTTCTAACTAAACCTACTAAATATTTTTCTGATTACTTGTATTTTTCATAAAATTAACAAAAATTCTCCATAATTACAAAAATTGCCGTAAAATCTTTGGGATTAATTTTTGAGAATTTTGGAAATGTTTTGAAATTTTTAAAAATATTCTCTCAAAATTAATTTTTCGAAATGGAAAATAATTTTTAATGTTCCCAGAAACCTCAAGATATTTTATGTATTCTCTTGAAACCTTTTAAAATTCTTAAGAAGCTTCTAAACTTATTGTGCGAAATCTTCAAAAATCTACATTTTGTCAACTTTCACTTAAAATAAGATTTTTCGAAATAAAAAAATCATTTCAAATTTTTACAACAATCTTGAGATTTTTTTTTTTCATTCTCTTGAAACGTTTACAAATTTTTGAAAAGCTTATTTTTTATGAAATTTAAAGAAATCTACATTTTGTTTGAGATGTCTTGAAATATTCTCAATATTGAAATTATTTTTTTATCTTTTGCAAAAATTCTAAATTTCATTTGAAATAATTAAGTTTTTCTGCAATTTTTTTAGAATTGAAAACTTGACTTTTGACTTTGAAATCATAAAAATTTAAGAATTTTTATTTGTGCATCTCTACAATTAAGTGTAGCTCTTTAAAATTGCAGAACTTTGAATTTTAAATCTTTCAATTTGAAGGATTCTTAATTTTTATAATTTAAAATTAAAAAATGATGCAAATTTTACGTTTCACAATTACAAATTCTGTAATATGCATTTTGTTTGTAATGTATTGAAATTATCTTAAGATTGAAATTATTTTCGAATCATTTGAATAACTTCTAAATGTCGCTTGAAACAATTCAGTTTGCCTACAATTTTATTAAAATCTGGAAGATAAAAAAATGTTGAAATCTTTAGAACTTAAATTAAATTCTTTAAAATAAAACATAAATTATTTACAATTTTCTCCTTTATCAATAAGTTTAGAAAAATTTAGAAATCAATTTTATCATGAAATACAATGACTTATTTGGGAACAAAAGTAATATTCACGAAGTATCGCAACCAATCAGGTTTTCGACAACAATGTATGATCTCGTCACTACAATTTTTGAAGAAAAGGATAAACATTTTAATTGATCTGTCTTGTTATCGCGATTAATAAAATATTGTATTCAAAGTCAATTCCCGATTTTATTTGAATTCCCGACTATGTATACGCAGGTAGAAAATTCTTGATTTTAATAAAAAAATTGCCAATAATTTAAAATTCCCAAATTGGAAAATTCCGGAATAATAAAATTCCTGTCAGTTTATAATATTACCGAATTTGAAAATTCCTGAATCTGGACAATTTAAAATTAATAAATAGCATAAAAAATATGTTCATAAAATAAAAATATTTTATTCTATTTATTATTCAAGAATTTTTTTATTTTTTAGATTCGGGAATTTCTCTGTGTTAACTATTTTACAATGTCAGATATTTTATAATGTCGAAAATTTTCTCAATTCAGGAATTTTAAAATTCGGTAATATCAAAACTTTCTATTTCAAATATTTTCTTTTTCATAAATTTTCCAGCGGGAGTTTAATTTTTTGGGATTTATCCTTCATCTCCTTAAAATGTCGAAAAAAATCTGGGAGATTTGAATGCAATTCTTTTATTTTTGAAATATTTTTCATAATTTTAGAAAAAATTCGAGTCAGTTTAAAAGAAATTTAGGAATTTTAGAAGTTTAAGGAGATTAAAAATATTTTTAAACTGTAAAAGATTTTCGCAAAATAAAATATTTTTAAATTCCTCCCAAAGGTCTAAAAGTCCTAAATATCTTTTGAACTGACTCTAATTTTTCCTAAAATTTGGTAAAATCCTGTAAAATTTTTTTTCAAAATTGTCTAGATTCTTTTTCGATATACAATATACATATCTGACATCTTCAAAAATCTTTTTGAGTTTTTCTCAAGAATCTTAGCAAAATTTATATTTGTAACCGTTCAAAAACTTTAAACAAATAGTTAATCGAATCTTTTTTCATTTCAAGTTATTTTTCAAAGCTACTAGAGCAATGTTAATGAAAAGGACCAGTAAATATCAATTCGTTCTAATCAAAAATATTATAGTGAGGTCAAAAATGAATTATTTACTGTAAGATTTCTTGATAATATCGAATTGATATTCAAATTTCTTCCCAATAGTTCCAAATTGGTGGCGCTATCACAGCTACTTAACAGGCGTATTACCCGATTCCCCCGGTAAGTAAACACCCTGTGGAAGTAGGGGTTGGGGCTATGGAATAAAAATCAATTTTTCTCACTCTGTGATTTCTTCTTTGGTTGCGATATTGCCGTTGACCATTTTGGTTATTATGAGATTGTGGTTTTCCTCCGAAACCTGCTGCCGAGAAACAAGAGGCAGCGATTCAATTGGATCTGCATCCGAACCAACCGACAACCAAGGATTAGAAGCGATTTCCTCAAGAGTCGCTCGTCCTTCCGGTTCCCTGACGAGCATTCTAGCAATGAGCTTTTTACATCCATCGGAAACGTGAGATGGAATCGAATATTTGCAATCCATAATCATCGTCAATGTCTCGCTATCATTTGCCTCCTGGAAGGGTGCCTGACCACATACCAGCATGTAGAGTATTACACCCAGAGACCAAATATCTGAAAAAGCAATCAGTTTTCAAAAACACTCCTTTTTCGAACTCAAAAGTTATTGATTACTTTAGGAACCCACCATAAACTACGTTATCAATTTTTTTTTTCTATTTTGGAGTCCCCATTACCCCTCGTTGACGATCGCAGTTTGACGTACTACCCAAACCACAACGAAAAAAGCAAAGCCTTTGACTAAATACGTATTTCCTAAATGACCGTGTGGTGAACTATAAGGTAAAAGATGTTTTTTCAATCCAAAATGGCGAACTTTTAACCAAACAGTTGAATTTTCAAACAATATAATAATTTTTTTTTTAAATAGTTGAATTTTCAACAAAACAGTTCATTTTTAACAAAGAAAGATGACTTTTCTACCATAGAAGATTAATTTTCATTCCAAAGGATGAATTTTTAACATACTAATCAAAATTTCAATCAAATAGTTGAATTTTTCACTAAATAGTTGGATTTTTAAATGAAAAAATGAACTTTCTACCAAAAGACAAATTAGCAACAAAATACATGAATTTTCAATCAAATAGTTGAATTTTCAATTAAAAAATATAAATTTTTAACCAAAAATGTAATCGTTAAATTTTGAGTTTAGACAATTAATTTTCAAGAAAAAAGAACGCATTTTCAAACAGTTGAATTGAACGAAAATTTGTTAACAAAATAGTTAAATCTTTAATCAAATAGATGAATCTTCAACAAAGAAGATTAATTTTCTACTGAAAAAGACGAATCTGCAACAGTGAGTTAAGTTTTCCAGCTAAAGTCGAATGTTTTAGAAAACAGTTAACTCTTAAAGACGAGAAGATGAATTTTCAATAAGAACATTAATTTTCAATCAAGAAAGATGAATTTTCAACCAAATAGTTGAATTTTCAATTAAATAAGCTAACATTTTAACCAAAAATGTAATTCTTAAATTTTAAGACTACTAATTTAAAAAAAAAAAAAAAAATCCAATTTTTAACCAGTTGAATTCAACTAAAAACTACGACATTTGAACATAATAGTTGATTCCTCAACTACAAAGATGAATTTTCAACAAACAAGATTAATATACTACCCAAAAAGACGACTTTTTAACAAAATACATGAATTTTCTACCAAATAGTTAAATTTTCAACTTATAATATACATGTTAAACCAAAAAATGGAATGGTTAAATTTTCAGATAAAAAAATTAGTTTTCAACCTAAAGAAAAAAAAAACAATTTTCAACAAAATCATTGAGTTTTCAATCAGAGGTAAATGTGAAGAAGAAAAAAGGAATTTTTAACAAAGTAGTTAAATTTTCAACCAATTAGTTGAATTTTGAAACAAAATGACGAATTTTCTACAAAACAGTTGATTTTCCAACACGAAATGACGAGTTTTCAACTAAAATCATGAATCATCAAACAAAAAAAGATTAACTTTGTATCAAGTAGGTCAACTTTAAACCAAGTAGTGGATTTCCCCACTCAAAAAGATGTTTTCATAACAAAACATCTAATAGTTGATATTTTAACCAAAAAAGATTTTGATTTGAAATACAGTTGAATTCAACCAAAAAAGACCTGTTTTGAACAAAACAGTTGAATCCTCAACCTAAACAGATTCATTTGAAATCAAAAGTTGCATTTTTAACCAAAAAGGATGAACTTTCAATCAAAAAGATAATTCTCCGAAAAAAAAAATTCAACAAAATAGTTAAATTTTCAATCAAAGAGATGAATTTTCGATAAAAAATAAATTTTTAAGAATGTAGTTCAACTTTTAACCAAGTAGTAAAATTTGTTACTATGAAAAATTACTCTTTAACACAAAAGTTACATTTTCAACAAAATAATTAAATTAGACTTTTCAACCCTGAAAAAAAAAAATTGTTTAATAAAGAATAGTTGGTTTTCCTTACCGGGTTCTATTAATTCAGCCTATATTTAAGCGCAAAAAGGAGAAAAAGGGTAAGTTTCTTGAAAACAGGGGAAAAAGAATTCTTGAAAAAAGGAGAAAAAAGTTCGTAAAATTACTTCAACTGACCCCAACCTCTTAACCTGATACAGACCATAGTTTCCGCAAAAAAAAAAAAAATTAGTAACGCAGTTTATGGGCGGACCCCAATATCTCTGTAGCTCACAAGGGGAGTGCCAGATAGTGTGTTTTTTGTTTGGGTACAACATTTTTTAAATACAGGTCATGAACCCAAATTAAAATGATGAAATTCCTTATGAACTAGAACAATATATCTTCCAACTGGCCGAGTAACTCAGACGGTAGCGCTTCGGCTTTGTGACCGAAAGTTTGAAGGCAGTTTGAAGTTTGTGATTTTATTTATTAAAATGTTTAAATAATCAATTCTCTTCAATTTTTATAAATTACTCAAAAATAAACCTTTTAAGTGGTTTCTTTCGATGAAAAACTCGTTTTGTCGCATTATTGACGTTTTATTAAAACAAATCTTTGTTATTAATTAAATAATTTATTTATAATTCATAAGCATTAAAATATTCTAAATAGTGAATGAAATTGTAATATAATACAACTTTTCTTACATATTCTTATTTTAAAGTAGGTATACAATTTTAAAAAAATTATGAAATTAATTAGATTCATAGAAAATCAATTTTTTTGTGAAAAAAGATTGAAAAAGCGAGTTTTTCATTCGAAAAAGTAATTTAAATGTTTATTTTTGCATTTCAACATTTTAATAAATAAAATAAAATAAAAATTGGAAAAAAGTGTAAGCAACGTGAATTGAGCCCACAACTTTCCGGCTACAAACCTGACGCGCTACCACCTGAACTACTCGGTCAGTTGGAAGATATCTTTTTCTAGTCCATAAGATCGGCGGTAAAAATGGCAAAGTCGTTTTTCTTGAAACTGGCTAAATATTAGTTCCTAGGAAGAATTTCACAATTTTACTTTGGGGCCACGACCTTTATTTACAAAAATTATTAATCCAAACAAAAAACACACTACCTGGCACTCCCTTTGTTAGTTCTATCCCTTTCCAAGCAGATACTGACATGCATTATTAATCTGTAATGCATAAATTGACCCATCTCATGTCCCTGAACTTGGTAACTTTTTCCTCTCCAGTGTCAAGAGTTAAGTACATACATAAAATTGCACTTCAAGAGAAGTACCTATTACTTAGAATAAAAAACCGATTACCATTCAAAGGAAAAGAAGCCTAGAGGTGATCTCATAGCTAATCAATAACTTCCCAGGCTATAATCAAGTTTGCACCGGTACCAATCATAGAAAACGATCGCTCTAAAGAGGCTCGCAAAATAAAACAGTTTGCCCCTTGGAACTCTGTACAAGGATTTTCTTTTTCTTATGGATAGTTAGAAATAAAAGTGCAAGTTTAAGACTTACCAACAGCAGGTGCGTCATAGCTATCGCCCAGTAGAATTTCAGGCGCGGAATAGGCGAGCGATCCGCATGAAGTCTCTAATTTCTGACCAGGGCAAAATCGATTACTAAATCCAAAATCCGTGAGTTTGACGGTACCTATTTTTTCGAAGAAGACTACATTTTCAGGTTTTAGGTCCCTGTGGACAACGTGCAGTCGATGGCAATATGATATAGCACGGACTATCTGACGAAAATAAGTCCTGGCAACCTAAATCGAAGACGAAGTAAGGAAGGAGCGGATCAATATAACATTTGCAATCATCGACTTTAACAAGTAAAGAGCATTCATTAACATACTTCTTCGCTGAGACCGCTTTCATGACGCATGATGTAGTCATAGAGATCCCCGCCATCACCCAGCTCAAGAATCAAGTACAGCTTGGTCTGCGTGTCTATCACCTCGTAAAGTCGCACAACGTTCGGATGTTGCACGAGCTTCATGCATCTCACCTAGAAGAGCACAAGTGTATTTATGTTAGCATCTTATCAGCAACTGCATTAAAATTCAAGGACGCACTCCTTCCATTCCTGTTTTGATTGTAGCTTAGAAATCGTATCTTATTGGACGGTGCTTCACTAAGCTGGTCCAAAAATTCGACTTTCGAATTTTGCTGATCGATCACACCAATTTGTTCGTTTTCCGAAAAAATAAATTTCCTATTAGAATAGGGCAGTAGAAAAGGCCTAGGGGGGTAAGCATGTAAAAATTGTCCCCGCACGTATCAAGAATATATTGGCACCTGTGTGAGAAAAAAAAACCCTGCAAATTTGAAACTTATAATTAAATTTTGTTCTGAGTGATGGAAAATTTTATGTCACATAGGTGCTAAATTATGACATAAGTATGGGTCTTATACGGGCGCAACTTTTAAATTATTATTTTTAATGTCGAAAATCCGTGAAAGATAAAATATCTAATGATCTAATCGATTAATGCCGTAAATTGGTACCTATGTGACGTAAAATTTCCCAAAACATTATCCTTGAAGTCGCATTTTTTTGGAAATTATGGAGGAGGAAAGGAAAATAAAAAAGCAGTTTTTCTCGAAAACGGCTCATTCGATGTTAATGAACAAAATGTATGTTGTGAAAACCAATGAGACAATTTTTCAAATTTGTTTTAAAAATTCCTATAAAAAAACAGGTAAAAATTTAATTAAAAAACTTGTTTAACCATGATATCCAAACACGATTAATCTGAGGAAAAATATTTTTTTGAAATAGACAACTTAAGGATATTTTTCAGAAAAAAATTGAAGGTCTCATTCTAACACATAACCTCACCAAAAAATTTAATTAAATAAAAAGTGGAATCCGTATTGTTAATCAGAATTGAAAAAAAAATCTTTTATTAGTTTCACTGACATTTATACTATATATTTTGTTCATAAAAATCGGTTCATTCATTTAGGGAAAAATGTCTTTTAAAAATTTTCTTCCTCCATAACTCCCAAAAAAATGAAATTTTAAAGTTGAAACTTGCAGCTTTTTTTTTATTCGCATGGATGCCAATATATGGTGCCAATATAGGCTTGAAGCGTTCGGGGCCAATCTTTATATGCTTGCCCCCCCTAGGCCCTTAATACCTGAAACATTCGACTTTCGAATTTTTCTGATCGATCCCCCACAATTTGTTCGTTTTCCGGGAAAAGAAATTCCATTCTTTTTTAATTAACATAGGATTTTAAGTGGGAAACGCTCAGGTTTCGAAAAAAAATGAAAACAAAGAAGTAATTATTATTAACTTTTTGTAAATTAAAGTTTAGTCACTTCTTAAGCACTTAAACTTAAATAGGATTAGAACTTAAACTTGCTTCTTTTTAGTTTTTATAGGAAAGATGTAGAAAATTCTAGTTTTTCCGAATTTCTTACACTATGCCGTTTACAAAAAAAAGAGGTATGAGTTCTCAGTTAAGAAACTATTGAATAATAAGCGACATTGTATAAGAGATTCGAAAGAACTAGAATTTTCTCCACCTTTCCCATTTCCTATTTTGGCATATTTGACCGTGGATTTCTCATTTCTCGATTTCGAAAGTGAGAGAATTTCATCCAGATGAGGCACGGAACACTAAATTGAGGCAATCTTTTTCGATAAATTTCAATATTCCCTGAAGAAAACAGACATAATTTACAAAGAAAATGAAAAATTGGATGAAAAGAATTTTGCACAATTTAGAAGCTTGAACATAATTAAATTACAAGCATTCTAAAGTAAACCATTATACAATTCGAAATTGGAACAAAGGCAAATTTGAAAAAATGCAGAGTTCCAAATTTCACACAAATTTTTCAATACTGAAACATTCAAAGAAGAATGCGTTAAAACTAGTATTCAAAAATTGAAATCTTTCCCGTCAGAAAGACACAAAATGAAAAACTAAATAATTTCAATTTAAACCCACCGAAAGTGAACAATATCCACTTTGAAGTGCTTCCATTCCATTTATAAAAATCGTTATTTGAAGAACTTGTAGTTCTACACTTTGTTCCATAATAAAGCACTTCAAATTTCATACATTCAAGGATTAGCCATCTGTTAATATTAGCATCATGAAAATGTGGATGATTTCAACAACAACAAAAATACAATTTCAAATTACAAGAGTTCAAAATTAGGCAATTTTTTTCGAAAAGCTTCTTTGAATTCATCTAGAGAATGAATTCTCCAACTTACATTTAGAGAACAAAATCTCCATCTCAATTTGTTGAGGAAACTTTTATGGTGAAAAAAGTATGAAGTAATTAATTCAGGAATTTCCTAAAGAAATTCAGCCAAATGTCAAAAGATGTTTCATTGCATTAAGTTCATCGTCAATTAACTCTTCTGAAGTTAAGTGGGTCTCAACAATTGCCCCGTAAATAATTGCTATCTTCTTCGGTCGATAATTGAAGGAAGCACATGGAATATAGCAGAACTTTTTATAACATAGAAACAACGGAGAAGTTTTTTTCGCCTCAATGCTTGTCAATTATTCTGCTTCAACGGGTGTTTTAAATACATTAAATTGCAAAAGAGGTCGCAGGTGTATAAAGAACGATAACGTACCTGATGATGAAATTCAATACGTTCCTCGGTAAAAAAAATGTAAATTTTAGTACTTTAAATACAAATTTCAGGAAGTTTGAAGTTTCGATTCGTTTAAATAATGTCACGGGTTTGGTTTTACGTAATGCAAATTTACAAGAAAGTTAATTAATGCGTCCTTCAGTTTGCGATTGTGAATTCGTTTTCATTTTTAACTTCAAACAATATTACCGCTCAATTCGTGTATCTTTCTGTATAGGAAACAATTATTGATGGTAGTAAAAAAACGCATTCATCTATTAATTAAAATTAGCAAAAATTTCGCCAAACACACACCTTTAAAAATAAATTATTCATCATGATATGAAATAAATGATATAATTTTTGAAAAATCTACAACATTTTTGTAACGCCTTTTATACTCAGGGTGGCCGCAAAGCTTAATTTTCAAAATTCTGTGACTGTTCATTGACTAACTTTTCATTTGTCCTGAACATAAGTATTTTTTTAAAAGCCATTTCCCGTTCTGGGTAGGCGTGACTCGCTCTTTACCTTTATCCACTTGTTTCGTTAGTCGTTCATCTTTCATTCTTTCAACATGTCTGAACCATCTTAACTGATTTATTTTTTCGTTTACAGACCAAAATTCTAATCTTGTAATATTTTTAACATCGAATTTTTTCGAAATTGAATAAAAAAATTTTTTAATTTTAATAAATTTAAAATGTATTAATCTCAGGGTTTTTCTTAACCGCAGTCTATATTACTTGAAAAAAGTAACCTACTTTAACCGAAAAAGTTACCAAAAGTGACTCATTTCTAACCCAAATTGTTACTACCAGCAAGGAGCCGTCCGAAACTTTCGTTTCGTTACGTTACGTTATGCAAAACGTACCGAATCTTTTGTTTCATTTTCGTTACTTTTTGAAAGATTGGAACAAAATTGAAAAAAAAATTGTTATAACGTCATATTTTACCCGTCTGCCTTTTAATACTTACAAAAGATGCACAAGGATTCGAACAAAACTACTTTTTACAATTACGCGTGATAAAAGAATTTTGGTATTTTGAATAACGTAACCTAAATTGAGTGAATACAGTTACGTTTTTGCAATATAGAAACAAAACGAAAATCTCGAAAGTATTTTGTTTCGTTTCGGTCGGGTTCCTGCTACAAGTAACTAATATGAATTGATAAGGTGACTAATAAATTCTTAAGACTTCAAAATAATTCAAGTTAAATTCAAAAGAATTCAAAAGAATTCTAATGAATTGGAAAAAATCAAAAAATTCCACTGATTTCGGCCAAAATTGGAGGGAATTTACAGAAATTTAAAGGAAATGAGATGAATTAGATGAAATTCATAAAAATTTAAATGAATTGAAAGCAATTCAAAAATAAGAAAAAATATACTGAAATCAGTTAGTTCGAAATGAGTTTAGAACAATTATAGGAAATCCAGAGGAATTCGATAAAATGTCTAAAAATCCAGGGTATGGTTAAAAGACTACAGGATGAAAAATAACAAAAACTAAAGTGAAAAAATCCATTAAATTCAGTCGAATTGAGTGAATTAAAAAAATCAAGAGCATTTCAAAGAATTTAAAAGAGTTTAGGATAAATTAAAAAGAATGTTGTAATTCCTTGAAATCCATTAAAATATTATAAAAACTAGTGAAATTCTATGAAATCTGGTGATACTTTTTGAAATCCACGAAAATTTATTGAAATACCTTGAGAACTTACAAAATCCCTTAAAATCATTGAAATCCCCAGAAATCTTATAAAGTACCTTGGAATCTTTTTAAATCTCTTAAAACCTTATAGGCCTTGTAAAATCGTTCCATATCTTCGGAAATTCCACGTGATCATTTATAATCGTATGAACATTTTTTGAACACTTTTAAAATCATTAAAATCCTTAGAAATCTCTTGACATATTTTAAACCTCTTGAAAATGCCTTGGAATCTTTTTAAACACAATGAAGTATTTTAAACTCTTTGAAATACCTTCAAATTATTGAAATAAACTTAAAAATCCTTGAAATATTTTCAAATTCCAACAAATATTTCAAATCATTTGAAATATTTTGAAGTTTCTTTGAAACTTTTTAGAGCTCTTGAAAATGTTGTAGAATCTTATAAAATACCCTAAAATATTTCAAATCCTTTGAAATCCCTTCAAATTATTAAAATGAATGAAAATTTCTTTGGAATCTTCTCAAATTCCCTAAAATATTTCAAATCCTTTGAAATATTTTTTATTTTCTTTGCAATTTTTTAAAGCTCTTGAAAATGGTTTGAAATCTTATGAAATCCCATTAAATTACAGAATCCATGGAAAATTCCGTGGAATATTTTTAAATAACCTAAAATATTTCAAATTAATAAAATAAATTACAAATTCCTTGAAATCTTTTCAAATTCCCTAAAATATGTCAAATCCTTTGAAATATATTAAATTCCTTTAAAACTTTTTAAAGCTCTTGAAAATGCATTGGAATCTTATAAAGTACAGTAAAATATTTCAATCTTTTCAAACCCCATTGAATTACTGAAATGCATTGAAAATTCTGTAGAATATTTTGAAATACCCTAATATATTTTTACAATCCTTTGAAATCCCTTCAAATTATTAAATCATTAAAAATTCTTTGGAATCTTGTCGAATTCCTTTAAAATATATTGAATTCCTTTGAAACTTTTTAAAGCTTTTGAAAATGCCTTGGAATCGTATAAAAGACCCTGAAATATTTCAAATCTCTTGAAATCCTATTAAATTACTGAAATTAATTGAAAATTCCTTGGAATATTTTAAAACACCCTAAAATATTTCAAAGCCTTTTGATTTATTAAAATGAATCACAAATTCTTTGGAATATTCCCCCAAATATTTCAAGTCCTTTGTTATTATTATATCATTAAGCCGTTTCCCTTTCGGAGTAGACGTGAATTGCTCGGTTGGAAAGTAGTGATGTGTGGATGGGTATGTAGGTGAAGGGTAGATAGGTATATAGGTTTAAGGTATAGATATTTTAGATT
>JAABKJ010004255.1:0-19789 GCA_011634705.1 Andricus grossulariae
TAGTATACAGAAACTATGAAATTCATATACGTGAAAGAAACTTACTGTACACTCAATAAATTTAGTATACATATAACATCATAAAAGAAATTTAGTATACGTAAGTATACTAAAATTACAAAGTGTAATGATTTTAGTAAACATTGTAGGAAATTTAATATGTCCATGTATACTAAAATTGCAAACATTTCTAACAGTGTACTTGTACTGTGTATGTACTGTGTACTAGCCGCAAAATTACCGAACCCTCAGTCTTTTCTATGTAATAAGTAAGCAAGTTCGGCTTTCCATCTATGTAAAAATCAAGTATGGTTCTGAAGTTCTAAGTAAAAAAAAAAAATAATTTTAATTATCTAACCTCCAAACTGGGGAAAAATGACTGCCATTTATCCGCGTCAGAAGGCTTGATGATTTCAGACATTTTTCGAAATACAGTCATGATTTCAGTTCATATTCGATTTTGAATAAAGAAGCATGAAATTTATGTTAACTTATTCCAAATTATCAGAAATTAAAAAAAAAAATGGCTGGATTCAATTTAAATAAGTCTCTAAATTTCCCGAAATTTATGGAAATTTTTTATCATTAATGGTAATTTTTCCGGTAAATATGGTAACTTACCACAAATTACCCAAATTTTTTTTTTTAATTTCCATAAATTTCCAGAAATTTATTTTAAAAATCGGTAATTTACGGTAATCTACGGTAAATTAATCAGTTATATATGGTAACTTTCCATATATAACCACAAAATTCTATTATCTGCAACCAAAATTTCCTCACAGTTTTTACGTGGAGTGGACTGATAATTGTAAAATGCGAGCTCATAGATGTATAATTTTTATTATTCACCTCTGACGTCACTTTTCGATCCCTAGGGAGTAAAAAGTACTTTTCAGTCCCTAGGGAGTAAACAGTACTTTTTACTCCCTAATCCTAAGGAGTAAAAAGTAGAGCTTTAGCCCTCTTCATAGGCGTCGAAAAGGGCTGTAATCATGCGTGTGTCATAAAAATTTATTTTTCACATCACGTTACGCGAAACTTCGATTTTCGGCGTCTCCAAAGACTCGCGAAAATAGCCAATCTCCGAGGAGTTGTTTAAAGTTACTTTATGTGACTCCGGTGCATAAACGCATTTTTATGCGACAGAGTAGAGAATCGTAATGCTTTGTTAAATTTTCAGAGATGAATTTTCAATTAAAAGGATGAATCTTCAAGCCAAAAAATTAATTTTTAAACAAAGGAGTTTAACTTTTAGCCAAGAAGTTGAATTTTCAACTAAAAAAGATAAATTCTCAACGCACAATGTAATATAATTGTAATTTCACTCAAAAAAGGTTTTTATTTTTAAATAAAAAATAATTGAATTAAAAAAGACAAATTTTCAAGAAAAGCTGTTGAGTTTTCAATTAAAAAATACTTTTCAGTCAACAAAGAAAACAAATTTAAAACAAACTGTCGAATTTTCAGGGGAAAATATTAATTTTCAACCAAGAAGATTAATTTTCCACCAAAAAGGATGAATATTCAACAAATGACATGAAATTATTATTCAGGACAATAAAAGATAAAAAAACGAAAAGGGTACTTAGCCTAATATTTTATTTACACTTCACATTTCTGTGCATAAAAGAGCTGATAAAATTTATTAATGTAAAATTTTATTATTACATTTTTAGTTAAAATAATTAATTTTCAACCAAGAAAAATAAAATTTTTAACAAAATAGTTTAAGTTTTAACCAAACTAATGAATCTTTGATATGAAAATGTATTCTTAACAAAAAGTGTAATGTCTTATATTTCCACCAAAGAATATTTTAAATTTCAATAAAAAACTGTTAAATGAAACCAAAATAAAATAGCTATATTTTTAGTAAAAAAAAAGTATTTAACAAACAAAAAAACGAATTTTCAACCAAATTTGTTCAATTTTGAACCAAAGAAATGAACTTTTAAGTAAAATGATGAATCTTCAATTAAGAAAATAAATTTTTAACCAAATTGTCATAAAAAAATGTGGACAAAAGATGGAATAGTTCAATCTTTAGTTGAAAAAATTAATTTTCAATGAAAAAAAATTATTTCAACGTAAGAAATTTAATTTCAACTAGAAAAAATGATTTTCTACAAAAAATTATAATTTTTTACAAAACACATGAATTTTCAACCAAATATTTTAATTTTGAATAGTATTTTCAAACTGATAGTTGAATTTTAAACCGAAAAAGTTAATTCGCTATCAAAAGAAGACAAATTTTAAACAAAATAGATGAATTTTCAATTTAAAAAAACATGAATTCTCAACGATAAATGTAATAGTTGAAAAAAGATTAATTTTAAAACCAAAAAGGCGAATTGAAAAAAAAGTTGAATTTTCAACCTGAAAATATAAATTTTCAGCCGAAAAGTTTATTGTCAACCAAATAGTTGATTTTTCTACAAGAAATTAAAAAATTCTGAACCAACAAAGACTAATTTTCAACAGAACAGGTAAATTTTGAAATCAAACCGACGAATATTTTACCAAAAATGTTAAGATTCAACCCAAAAATATGATTTTCAACAAAAATTTAATTTTTCATTTAATAGTTGCATTTTCAACTAAAAAGAATTTATTTTCAACAAAGAATGCTATAGTTTAACTTTTCATTCAAAAAAAAAGAATCAAAACCAAAAAGAAACAAATTTCAACAAAATAACTAAATTAAAAAAAAATATATAATTAAGTTCTTGATGAAAAATTCAATGGTTGAAATTTCAACTAAAAACTATCAATTTTTAACCAAATATAGAATATTTGAATATTCAGTTCAAAATATTTATTTTCAACCAAAAAGAAACAATTTTTGAAAAAAATAGTAAAATTTCCAACCGAAAAAGATGATTTCCTAATAAAAAATGTAATAGTTGCATTTTCGACCAAAAAAGACTAATTTTCAACTGAGCAGATAAATTTTAAAAAAAAATTCTCAATGAAATGTTTATTAATTTAATTTTCAACTGAAAACTATCAATTTTCAACCAAATATAGAATATTCAAGTATGTAGTTTCCAAAAAATGGTTTTCAACCAAAAAGATACGATTTTTCAAAAAAATCATTTCATTTTTAACCAAAAAAGGTGGATTCTCGATGAAAAATTTTATGACTGAATTTTTAACTAAAAACGAACAATTTTTAACCAAATACGGTGTAGTTAAATATGCAGTTTCAATAATTAATTTTCACCACACAAAAAGACGAATTTTAATAAAATAGATTAATTTTTAACTAGCTATATGTGATAGAATAAATTTTCAACAAAGTAGTTGAACTTTTATCGAATTAATTAAATTTTCAATCATGAAGATTAATTTTCTACCAAAAAAGATGAATTTTCAACAAAATACATGGAATAGTTAAATTTTTGGTTAAGAAAAGTAATTTTCAACGAAAAAAGAACGAATTTTCAACGAAATATTCAAATCTTCAACTAATAAAATGAATTTTTAATGAACATAAAATGAATTGTTAACTAAAAACGATCAATTTTGAAAGTAAAAATGGTGTAGTTCAATTTTCAAATTCATAACTAAAAAAGATCAATTTTCAAGAATTAATGATGAATTCTTAATGAAAAATGTAATAGTTGAATTGTTAACTAAACACGATAAATTTTGAGCTGAAAATGGAATAGTTTAATTTTAAGTTAAAGAAGGTAATTTTCAACGACAAAAAGAACGAATTTTCAATAAAATATTCAAATATTCAAATAATAAAATGAATTTTTAATTTAACTGACAGCTGAGTAGTTAAATTTTCAAACAAGATTAATTTTTTCACCAAAAAAGATAAATTTTATTGAAAATAGATTAATTTCTAACCAAATAGTTCAATTTTCAACTAAAAACTATCAATTTTTAACAAAGTAGTTGAACTTTCAACAATCAAAGATGAATTCTTAACGAAAAACGTAATAGTTGAATTTGTAACTAAGATCGATAAAGTTTAAGTTAAAAATAAAATAATTTAATTTTAAGTTCGAAAAAAGTATTTTTCAACAAAAAATACACATTCTGAACAAAATATTTAAATCTTTAACTAATGAAATGAATTTTCATTAAAGTAGTTCAACATTCAACCAATTACTTGAATCTTCAACCAAAAATAGTTAATAGTACTTAATAATAGAAAATATGAATTGCAAGATAGTATATTATTGACATTTATCATAATAGTTGATAATAAAAAAACAAAGTTAAATGGGGATTTTTGAAAACAGCTAGAAAAGAGGATTTTAGAAAAAAAGAGAAAACAAAGAAATATGGGAAAGAGTGTACAGTCTATCATATTCATTTTAATAATTGCTACAAATTTTTATTTTTTATTTTTAAATTTCAAGTCAAATTGCATAAATTTGGACAGAATATAAAAAAGTTTTCTGTTCTCTTCGACCCCTGATATTTGCTGAGCTGTACGTTTGGTTGCCTATCGACTGGCGCGATGAAGTGATGACGGTGATGACTCAAAAGTGCCCAGGAGGTGATTTCATTCCCCATGTGTTTTTTATCTGGAACTAAATAATACTGACAAAAAATAAAAAAAAAATCTATGAAATGTATAATATTTACAAAATTTAACTATTTTTGGGTGATTAACAAAATATTATTTTCGTATCTGGAAGAATTTTCAACGAGATACAGGAATTTTCAACTAAATAAAAATAAAAGAATGTCAATTTTCAACTGAAAATGAAATGGACTTGATTTTTTATAGAATTTGTTTATTAAGTTCCTGGGACTAAACGGCCCTTAATTAAATTAAATTTTAAGTAAACAGAAAAAAAAAACAATTTTCAACAAAATACTTATATTTTCAACTGAAGTGATGAGTTTTCAACTGAAATGATGAATCCTTAACTAGAATAGTTAAATTTTAAACCAAAAAGAATTTTTTAAAAACGATGAATCTTTAACTGGAATAGTTAAATTTTGAACAAACAAAAAAAAAATTTCTAGCAAAGAATAATAATTTTCTATAAAAAAAGGAATTTGTAACAAAATACAAGAATTTTCAAATAAAAAAAAAATCATTTTCAACCAAAAATAAAATTATTGTTTTTTTTAGAATTTGTTTATTAAGTCCCTAGGGCGAACCAGCTCTAAATTAAATCAAATTTTCAGTAAAAAAAAGTTTAACTTTCAAGCAAGTAGTCGAATTTACAACTAAAAATGTGAATTCTCAACGAAAAATGTAATAGTTGATATTTCGATTAAAAAAGATTTCAATTATTGATAAAAAACAATCTAACTGAAAGACGAATTTTCAATTTAAATAAATAATTGTTCAGTTTAAAAAGTGAATTTTTAATTTCAGAAAACGAATAAAAAAAAGAGTTTACCTTTCAACCAAGTAGTTGAATTTTAAAACAAAAAGATGAATTTTCAGTCAAGTGGATTAATTTTCTACCAAAAAAGATCAATTTTGAAAAAAGATACATAAATTTGAAAACTCATTTAGTAGAATTTGTAACTAAAAATATGAATTGTAAACCAAAAATGGAATAGTTAAATTTTCTGTAAAAAAAACGAATTTTCAACGAAGTGTTGACGTTTCAACTAAAATGATGAATCTTCAACTGAAATAGTTGAATTCAAAACCAAGAAGATGAATTTTCAACCAAGAAGAATAACTTTCTATAAAAAAAAAACGAATGGACAAAATAGATGAATTTTTAAATAAAAATGTTAAATTTCCAATCAAAAATTGAATAGTTGAATTTTCAGTCAAAGAAATTAATTTTCAACCAAAGAGATGTATTTTTAACTAATAGGATGGAATATTCAACTGAATTAATTAATTTGACAGTTAATACATTCATTTTCAACAAAAAAGAAACTAATTTTTGAAAAAAATTTACTTTCAACGAAGTAATTTAATTTTCAACCAAAAAGAATCATTTTCAACTAAAATCATGAATCTTTTACTAGAATAATTAAATTTTGAACCAACAAGATGAATTTTTAGCCATTAAGAATAATTTTCTATAAAAAGGAGACGAATTTTCAACAAAATAGTTACATTTATAACCACAGAAATTTCAACTTGAAACAATAAAAGAATGGTTAAATTTTCAGTTAAAAAATTAATTTTCAACAAAAAAACGGCTTTTCACCAAATTACTTAAATCCAGTAATATAAAGCTACTTTTACAAATTCAAAAATATAGTTATTTAATTTTATACTATAATTTTTTCAGATATTTTCAGCTATGTCTTATTAAAGACATCTGACTTACCAAAAAATTATAAGTTATTAACAATAATAGGGAAATCAATTGTTTTAAATACAATTATTTAGGTGCCATACCGAAGTCAATATGAAAAGTTTTAATTTTGTAATATTTTAATTCCAAATATATATTTTTTATTTTTTTATTCTTTAATATATTTCAACAAAATAGTTGAATTTCAACCAAAATAGTCAACTGAAGTTACATTTTCAAACAAAAAATATGAAACTTCAATTAAAAACAGTTGCATTTTTATCCAAAACGTTCAATTTTCAAGCCAAACAGACAAATCATTCAAAAGACCGTTGAATTTCCAACAGAAAAAAACATCAACAAAAAAAAATGAATTTTCAACTTCAAAAGGACAAATTTTCTACTAAAAAAGACGTATGTTCAACAAAACATTTGAATTGTTAAAAAAAAAGATGAATAATAAAATCTTCACAAGGAAATCAATGTTTGGAGGACGAGTTCCAAAACTGCGAACATTCAGCTCCACGTGAAAAAAACGTGTCCAACACTGCGAGTGATGTAAGATATTTATTCGAAATCAGCATTTTATGAGAATGTAGGTCCATCTGAAAAGTATAACCGGACCCATTTATAAAAAAAATTAGCTCAGTTAACCTTCAGTACTAATTTCTAATAAAAATTAAATTTTCCACTTATCTGATTTAATTATTAAATAATTGTAGGCGCCAGATCCTTCACGGATCAATTACACAGATGACACAAAAAATTGACGAGATCATTTAAAAAGAAGGATGTAACCAAATTTAAAATAAATTTAAAAGTAAAAATTAGTAAACTGGAAATTGAAAAAAAAGGTTGGCTAGCTCAGCTTTGTCTCTGGAAAATGGTAGAGGGGCTAGTTCTTCAGATCGGAATAAAACTAATTTAAATTGATCTAATATATCAAAAAAAATCAAGAATCAATTAATAATTTTGGACTATATAATATGTATTTTATTAGGATAATCTCATCTCTTCTTACAAACTAGATTATAATAAAACAATTGATGGGCAGAAACAATGGAGTTAAGGGGAAGACAAAATGCGTATACAAAATGGCGGAATTAATATAATTTCCTAAACCAAATGTGATCTTTCGTCTCGGTTTTCCAAGACTAAAAAAAATATGGGTTATACAATATTCTTAAACTCACAATTTGGAAATATTTTTGGAGATTACAGGGAAAATATTTTCTTAATTAACACTGGAGAACGTAGGATAATTCAGGAACTGACATAATTTCAAAATACAATATAACTTTGGACTAAACGAAAAAAGGTAAAACTCAAATATAAATCACCAAGCGCAAATAATTATGAATATGGAGAATTTTTTAAATAAGATAATGGGACAAAGTGGACAGAATTTAACTAATATCGGGACAAAAAATGAAATAAATTAATCTGAGGGAACCATGTGACAAAAGTTCAACACATTTATAACCATTGAAATATTAAACATTCACAAAATAAACAGACATAAATTAATCCAGGCAGGAATATCCCGGAAACTGTGTGCCAAATTATCTCAAAAAAGGAAACTAATCAACCACAAAACAAAAGGGGCCACACAGTCTCGTAGAATATTTCCTTATGGATCATAACATGCATCTTCTACCCGAATAATATGCTGAAAGGTCCACAGGGTATCTAGGGAACTACGTGAGTCCAATTCCGGATTCGGACAAAACTTTACAATACTAGAGAATTACAAAAATTTACGAAGTACAATCGATATCTCACGACGCGTCCTACTGCATAAGCTGCTCGACGAAGGATGACAGTTCTTCTCCGGCGTCGTTTTCTTCTTTAACAACCGGCTGAATCCTGATTGGTTGAAATGGTGTTTCGTGATTGGCGTTACTATGGAAAGTGTAATTACTTGAAATAGGCTCTCAGGTATGTGACTGTAAATGACAAAACTGAATTCCTACTAAGACTCAATCCAAATTAGAAATCATAGCATCAGGAATGTTGCCAGTCATATCCGGGCCTGAGCTACACAAATCCCACTCGCAGTGCCGGGGATCGACAACAAACCTTTTCAACAAAAGAGATTATGAATTCCGCTCCGAGGCGAATAAGTTATTTAGGAAATCAAATGTCGGACGAAAACTTGAATCCTAGTAGCATTTCAAGATGTTCCATAAATATTGGGGTACGACCAGAAGGACAGGAGTAGGTTGACACACAGCAGTAGGATTGGCGGGAAATTTCAAATAGGTTGAGTTACTCCAATTGACAAAAGGCGTCCTATTTGCTTCTGGAAGTCTCTCTTTGGGTCTGGAGGGATCAGGATCCAAGTATTGAAAAACAGCGCAGCTTCTGGATTTGGAGGAGTAAAGGAATGAAATGATTTAAAATAGAAAGACCGAAATAGTGTGAATCTTGAAATTTAAGGAACTTGTAACTTGCAAATATTCTGCAAAGTCACAACGTTGCTCTGGGGGTTTGAAATTTTCGTTATGATCTGTAAATAAAAAGAGGGTGGGTGGAAGAAGTTTTCAAAATAGCTTGACGTAGCTTTTGAACGGCCCTTGTGTGTATCTGGAAAATTTGATCGGGTTTTTAAAAACATTGATTGCGAGATTTTAGAGACCAATCTTTACACGGCTTTTGTCCGATAGGCATATAAATAGAAAGGAAGGAGAAAGATTCTTGATCTCATTGTCAAATCTCAAAAGTTTCCTTATTTGCTCTACCTCCAGAAATAATAATACCAACAATAACAACAAAAACAGCCTACTTCGAATGAAAAACAAGTGACTTTTCTAAAAATCTAGGTCGGCAATTTCTGCATCTGACCTCTCATCTAATATACATGAAAACAAATTATAAATCGATCGAATATTTGAAGAGTAGACAATTCTTCTTTAAGTCTCAATAATTACAGCGTTGAGATTTACACAATACAAATCGCATACTTTGTTCCAAATTTTCGGAATAAATAATGCTTCAATATTTTCAAATGATCACTTTATTAATTAATTATAAGCAAAGAAATTGAGTTAATATTTGAAATACAAACAAAATAAACAGTTTTCAGTATACAATATTGAAACAGTACAATCAAACGTGTGGACTGCCTGAATAGCCATGGGGTACAATGGCATGGGACACGGTTCTACCGACCTGGGTTTTTCCGACAATGGGTGAATTAGTGTGTACGGTGTCTTTCCTTGTCATCTTCGTTTTATATATATTGCCGCTCAGCATCATTACATAAATATCGTTTATGGTTGGAGCAGGAATATTCCTGCTCCATAAGGAATACGGATTTGGTCGTCTGTAACGGTAGAAACCTTTAGCTGTCCAAATTTGATTTTTGAATGTTATGTCAGCCTCGTCTGGAGTAGCCTTGGTAGTAATTATGTCATGAGCTCCATTCATGGAATTTACATGCACAAATGTACCTTGAAAATGATTTCCCGCATTATCAATCATGAAAACCATCAGGGCGCGGATTTTCTTTGGCCGAGTTCTCATCCAACCGGGTATTGGGGGAGCTACTGGACGAGGTACTGTGTGAGGTTTTGTGCGTGGTGGTGTGATTGGGGGCATATGTTCGAAAGTTCCAATTATTGTCTCGCCGGCCTTTAAACGTAATTCTATTTCGTTGTAAGTTGCATATAATTCTGCAAGAAAAAAATGAAATTTAGCAAGTTTTTTTTTATAATATTGTGGTCTAAAAAAGGGCTTTTCGTGAAGGCAATGTCTATTAGGCTGCCTGAAGAAATCCTTTTCAAGACTTCCAACATTAGTAAAAAATTACAGAATTAAACGAAAAAGCGTTTCAAAATTCAACAATATTTTTAATTCTCCTCGTTGTACACTCAAAGAGAATTTTTGATGATTTTCCTATTTATGAATGAACCATTTAAGCTGGAAGCTTTTAAGAAGCTAATCGTGATTAAGGTCATATATATGTGCCATTTTTTCAAGATATATATAATATTATATTATACTTGCCTTTAAAACTGAAGAATCCCACGAACGTGAGATGTTCAATGAAGGAAATAATTTTCATTCTTTTGTTCATTGACACAATGTTAAATCACTGAAGTATTATTTTTCAAAATTTGCCTGTGGATAGTGACTCTTGAAAAATGACTGCAGGTCTGTCGAAAAATGGCTGCTACATATACTACCTTTTATGCAACTCATCTGATCAACAAACTTGTTGTTAGATCCAGAAAAGCTCCGTATTTGTTCGATTCGAATAAGAACAATTGACTATCAGAACCCTTATAATTATTAAAGGTAATCAGATTATGTGTTATAGATTGCGTGGTCGAGGCAGAGAAATAATCGGAAAGAAATTGGGGATAAATAAATGTTTGTAAACACACGGAATTAGGAAAAACAGGATTTATTGAATAAAATTGAAACTAGTTATTGCACAGTTGAAAAAGAATATTAACGCTGAAAACAAAACAGAAAATTGAGTCATGAGAGCTTTAATTAGTTACATATTTTCAGAAACAGTAACTATAAAAATCCTATTTTTTTGTTACCTTTTCAAATAGTGTTTGTAAGCATTTTTACGACCATTTATAGATTTTATTGCTTGTTCACAATACTACTATGACGAGCAGCGCACAGTGGAAGAAAATGGTTTTTTTGGTTAAAAAAAGTCTAGAGCCTAGATTTGTCTGCGAGCTTATTTTTTTTCAATTTTGGTGCATTACATTCCAAAGAGCCTCCAGCAATGTTTAAGTAAAAATGAACAACTTTCGACAAATTGACGTAAAATATTTAACCTTCAATAAAAAGAATTCTCTTTGAAAAAAATTATTTTAAGATCGAAATCTAGTTTCTTATAAATCATTTCATGCATCGAAATCAGAATAAACTAACCGAATATCAAATGCAACGATATTAGCTGCATGCAATATAAGGTTAGTTCATTAGATAATTATATACAAAGAAATTTTTGACTTGCAAGCAAATTAAGGCAATTTTTTTAAAGTTACAGAATTTTGGAAAAATTTGAATAATTTAAAAATATATTTAGGAGGTATTGTAGTATATTTTGAAACATTGCAAATAATGTTAATCAAAACAGAGAAGATTTTTAGGAATTTCAAAACGATTTTATAAGATCAAAAAAATTTCTCAAGATTCTTGAACGGAACTTTTGGCCTTTGCGATTTTTGTAAAATGAGACTTAGCATGATTTCAATGCACTCATCCCTTTTTTTGTATCATCACTTCCTATGTAAACTTTCTTTTGCAAGATGTTTTTAATAAATAAGTTTGAGGCATCTTTGTTGATTTTAAATTTAAACACATGAACCCGAATTTTTAAAACGACAGGTCACAAATTACTTGTGCGTGCAAACATTGGTCCTTCGAGAGCCGGATATGTTATCCGCATTTTTAAATTCGATAACCGCAATTTGGACTATTAGAATCCAGTGAATGTGACTTTTGAAAAATCTGGAACTGTGAGTGTAAAGGTGAATTAAGTGCGATTATTTAAATGTCAAGGTAGCGGGCTCTAATCATGACTAACAATAATCAGCCACTTATGAACTCTGAATTTTTTTGATGAATTACAACGTGAAATTTGAACTGAGTGAACAGTGAATTAACTGAACTTGAACTGTACCAAATTTGTTCAAACCATTTTACAAATTCATTCACGCAGGCTGATAAATGTCGGTAGATTTATGGAAGAAAAAAGGAACGCCAATTAAGGCCAAATTGTCTAGGTTTAAAAATCAATTTGCGGCATACAATTGGGCGTTGGGACTCGGGACATGGCTTATTCAATTATCGAAACCCAAACCATTATATGAACAGTATAATGGAATTCGAATCAAAAACGAGATGGCAATCGAAGCTGACAACGGGTTTCCAGAAACTGAAGGAAGAACAGAATTTGAAACTTGATATTTCGAAGTAGTGCTCGCGTCAAATCTTTCAACCATTAAAATCCCTTTTGACGGGTCTTACAAAGATTGGGTAAAATTTCGCGATTTTTTTAGGACAATTGTACATGATAAGGTTGGACATACCAACATTAAAAAAATCCCTTATTTAGGCGAGGCGCTGACAGGATAGGCTGCGCGTGTGATCCAATCATTGGGTGTCTCAAATGCGAATTATGATCTTTCATGGAAAAGTCTGCTAAATTGATTCGAAGATTCCCGGTCTCTCATTCATTTTCACATTACAGCTCTTTTTAATCTGCCTGTATTGACAAAGGCCACATTCGTTAGTCTGGGACAGCTCATTGACGATTCTAATAATAATTTGCTCGCATTAAAATCGCTAAATGAGGATACGGATGATTGGAACACGGCAATCATACATCCTTCAAGTTCAAAATTGTATTCGTTCACTAAAAAAGAGTGGGATATCTGCAACGCCTAGCTGCAGATAAGCCAGTCTCCAATGAATTAAATTATCCAAAGAAGTCAAAAACAAAGAATTCAAGTTTGAAATCCTTTGAACGTCTAACATCTCATGCAACGACGAAAAAACTGTACCCACTTTGCCAAGAATCTCATGCACTTTACTACTATACCTTGCGCTTCCGATTGAATCTCGTATAGATGAGATTAGGAAAATGCGATTCTGTTTCAACTGTTTAATTCCTGGTCATCAAAATAGACAATGCATTGCAAGACTGTACAATAAATGTCATAGAAAACACAACTCGTTACTTCACCTTAATTACGATAATACTCGAGTGAAGCAGAACAAAGAACAAATTGAATCATCGGCTTCATCGGTCGAATATGCGAGCGATAAATCTATAAAGACGACACCTGTTATGAATTTAAGTCTCTCTCCGGAAAATGAAGATGTAACATAAGGCACTGCCATCTTTTGGGTGAAAGATAACATGAGAAACTTTCACGAATGTCGCGTCTTGGTCGATTCATGCTCGCAAGTTAATCTTATCACACAAAAATTATGTCAACATCTTAAGCTTCCGGTTGCGAGTTCGAATACTGTAATCTCTGATGTGTTTAAGTCTACTCAAGAACCACAATATAGTAAAAGTGTAATGCTTTCGTTGTGTTTGACTAATTATTCCAAACAAACTAATTGTTTAGTCACGTTGGAAATTACTGACGATATGCCAAATCTTCTTGTGCGTCTAAGTGAGTTTGAAATTCCTGACGGACTTGTACTTGCCGATCCAAACTTCGATAAAACACGACCTGTCGATCTTTTACGTCGAGGAAATATTTTCTGGAAACTCCTGTGTGTAGGTCAGATTCATCTATGCAGTGATCAACCCATTTTGCAAAAGACGCAACTCGGATGGATTGTCGCAGGTCTTATACAAGTTCCTTCCCGTGATCGGCGAGCAGTGTGTAATTTAATCACCAATAAACAATTGCATAACGAACTCAAAAGATTTTGGGGAATTGAAAATTGTAAAACAAAAAAGAATTATCCAGATCCTGAAATTCGAGATGATCTGGAAAAGCACTTTAGGTCTACCGCGAAAAGCAATGTAAGTGAAAGATTTGTCGTGACCATTCCACTCAACAAAAAGGACGATGACTTTGGCGCATCCCTAAACATGGCGCAAAGATCTTTTTGGTAATGGATAGTTAATATTTGAAATTTCTGGAATTGGGGGAAAAATATATTGACTTTCTTGAGGATTATGAAGGTCGAGGGTACATGGAAGCAAGTCCGACGAAAGAAATCAATAATAGTGATATCATTAATTATTCACCTCACCACGCAGTGATAAGGGACGGCAACACTATGACAAAGGTACGGGTGGTTTTCAATGGTTCTGCGAAAACCTCCACTGGGGTCTCTTTTAACGAAGTACGGAAGGTGGGTCCCGTGGTGCAGAATGATCTTTTTCTCGATCACATTGCGTTTTCGACAGCACTCGATCGTCTTGTCAGCTGACATCGCACAAATGTATCAGGTAACAATCACTAAGAACCAAAATGACTCTCAAAGAATTTTATGGAGGAAGGATCCGTCTCTTCCAATTCAGCATTACCGACTGAAAACAATTACCTATGGTACTGCCTCGGCTTCATATTCAGCCACTCAGATCTTGTCAGCACTCGACTGATAAGGATCGGAAAACACTACGATTACTTTGGATTTCCGATAAGGATGAATAAAAATACTGCGTCACTGAGAGTTCTCAACAAGGGGGTACGAAGAGGACTATTTGATCCGCAATCGCTAGAATCTTCGATCCTTTAGGCCTCGTGGGTCCAGCTATGATCCGAAATAAAATAATCTCACAACGATAATGGGAATTACAACTCGATTGGGATAAAGCTCAGCCTCAGGATTTGCATAAACTCTGGATGAACTTCAGTAATCAGCTACGGACATTAAACAAAGTTTTAGTACCGCGATTCTTTCTCTGTCAAAACCAGGTAAACATACAACATAATGGATTTTGCGATGCTTCTGAAGCTGCATACGGAGCATGTGTATACATCAAGTCCACTCATGAAGCTAATCAGCCTACGATTAGATTATTGCTTAGATTATTAAGCTGCCACGCCTCGAACTTCAGCTTGCACTGCTCCTTGCACAATTAATTGAAACAGTGACAGCCTCCGTAGAATTAAGGGTGGCAGAAACCCATCTCTGGTCTGATTCTACAATAACTTTATGCTGGATAAAATCATCTCCCAATCGATGGCCGACATTCGTTGCGAATTGGACCAGTCAGATTCAGGAACGAAGACAATGTCCGAAGACAATCCAGCCGATCTTATTTCCCGCAGAATCAACTCTGGAGATCTTCGAGGCAACAAACGAGTTGTAAAATTAGTGAAGAAGGATCAGAAATCAAATCAGATGGTTATCGAAAAAAGAAGCTTTGCAGAAAGCTTGGAAGGTTTCCTGAGAATTAACTTGAAAAAAATTAGTTTAAAGATCACTAAGAATTAACAAAAAGATCTTCAAAATCATTAAAAAAGATTCTGGACAATATTAGTGCAATTTTTTTAATTTTGCTGAATATTGCACAAAGAGGAAAAATTCCAATAATTTTAAAAGATATTCGAAAGGTTTAGATGTTGCGAGAAGATTGATAAACAAGTTCAAACTTGGAAAGATTTTAAAGAATATAAAACAAAAGCCAGATTTTGTATGATTGCGAAAAAGAAGATTTTTAAGTAATTTGAATGGTTTATAAAAAATTTCCTAAAATTCCTGCGAAAATTCCTATTGATTTTTTATTCTAAAAAAATAAATCTTAAGAGAAAATTTATAACCAAGAAAATCTTCAATGTTTTTTTTAAATTAGTTTTAAGAGAATATTTCAAAAGACTTGAGAAAAAATCCAAAAGTTGTAGAAAAGAATCTGGAAGATTTTAGGACAATTTTTTTAAATTTGCAAACTTTTAAAAAAGTTTCAGAAAAAATCCTAATCATTTTACAAGATATTTAGAAGATTAAGAATATTTGAAAAGATTGCTAAACAATTTAGAATTTAAAAAAACACTTAATACAAAGGAAAATGCAAATTTTTCATGATAGCAAAGAAATAGCTATTTAAGAATTTTGAAAGGTTTTAAGGGAATCGAAAACAATCTTAAGATTCCTGGAAAAGTGTCAACAACAAAAATTTATTTTTAAAAAATAATTTGAAGAGAAAGTTGACAAATATTTTGAAAAATTTCAAATAATTATCGAAAAAGAAGGTTCTTAGGTATTTTGAAAGGTTTTCAGAAAATGGAAAAAATATTCTTAAAATGCTTAGAAGAATGCTTGATGTTTTTTTTTGCTAATTTAAAAAAAAATGTTTTGAAATAATTTAAAAAAATGTAAAAGAGAATTTAGATTTTTGAAGATTGCGAAAAAGAAGCTTTTTAAGAATTGTAAATAAATTGAAGAAAGGATTTTTAATGGCAAAAATTAATTTTAAGCTAAAATTGATCAATATTTTGAAACATTTCAAATAATTATCGAAAAAGAAGTTTTCAAACAATTTTAAAAGGTTTGCAGAACATCAGAAAAATTTCTTAAGGTTCCCAGGAAAATCTTAAGTGTTTTTTTTTTCAAATTAATTTGAAGAGAATATTTAATTATAGTTGAAAAGTTTTCAAAAATTGTCGAAAAGGATTCTGAAAGATTTTAAGATAATTTTTTTTAATTATGTAGAATTAAAAAAAAAATTAGGAAAAATTCCGATTACCACAAATGATATTTAGAAGTTTTAGAACTTTTGAAAAGATTAACAAACATTTTTCAAATTCCAGTTTGAAAAGATTTCAAAAAGTGTAAAAGAAAATGCGCTTTTTTGAAGATTGCGAAAAAAGAAGATTTTTAAGAATCCTGAAAGGTGTTCAGAAAAAAAAAGTAAAAATTCTTAAAATTCCTGTGCAAGTTTCACATGATTTTTCATTTCAAGCAATGAATTTGAAGAGAACATCAGAAAATATATCAAGATGTTCCGAATGTTTATCGGAAAAAGAAGATTTTTGGGAACTTGGAAAAACTTCCAGGAAATTAAGATAGTTTCTAGGAAAAATTCAAATAATTTTCAAAGATATTCAAAAGGTTTAGAAGTTTTTGAGATATTGATAAACAATTTAAAATTTGAAACGATTTAAAAAAATGTTAAACAAAATAAAGATTTTTAAAAATTGCAAAAAAAGAAACTTTTTAAGAATTTTCAAAGTTATCCAGAAAACAAACAAAAATCTTAAGATTCCTATAAAAATTTCAAATGATTTTTTTTTCAAATAAACAAGAAAGTCTTAGAAAAATGAAGCCTTTTAGAAATTTTAAAAGGTTTCCAAAAGTTTCAATAGAGAATCTGGAAGATTTCAGAAAAATTAAACATTTAGAATAAAATGAAGATTTTTGAAGATTGCCAAAGAAGTAGCTTTTTAAGAATTTTGTAAGATTTCAAGAGTATCAAAAAAGTTTTCAAAATTCCTGGGAAAACTTTGAATAATGTTTTATTTTGAGAAATGAATTTTGAGAGAAAAGTGAAAAATATTTTCAAACATGTTAAATAATTATCGTAAAGAAAGCTTTTTAGGAATTTAGAAAACCTTCGAGAGAACAAAATTTTCGTCAAAACTTCCAGAGAAATATTTAATGTTTTTTTGAAATTAATTTCAAGAGAATATTCAAAAATGTTTTAAAAGATTTTTAAATGTGTAGGAAAAGAATCTGAAAGATTTAGGGGCAATTTTTAAAATTTTGCAGAATAAAAAAAATTAAGGAAGATTCGGATGATTTTAAGAGCTACTTAGAAGGTTTAGAAGTTTTGAAGAGATTTACAAACCATTTAAAACTTTGAAAGATTTGAAAATGTGCGCAATAAAATGCAGATCTTTGAAGATTGCAGAAAAGAGAAGCATGTTAGAAATTTTAAAAGGTTTCAAGAAAAAAAGTTCTTTAGATTCCTGAAAAAATTTGCAATGATTTTTTATTTTGAATAATAAATTCGAATAAGCCAAAGAGATACTTAGAAGTTTTAAAAAGATTCTAAGCCTTAAACTGATCTTTCTGAGATATTTTTCATAAGTCATGTTCAAGGAAAAACAAATATTGACTACATTCGTTGAACTTGATATCACAATCTTTATAATCTTTTAAGTTTTAGGTAAACCCAGTTTTTACAGACAGAAGTAGATGGAACAAATATGTTTTTTCTTCAAATTTTACAAGTAAAACATGACAGCTTTTTAACATTAACTAAAAAGTTTGAAAAAATAATTGATTATATCAATTTTTCTAACAAAAATGTAAAAAATATGCTCATATCTGAATAGTAGTTTGGTTCGAAAAGTGCATTTTTTTCAAAAATTCATAGAATACTTCCAAAAGTACAATTTAAAAATCTTATGAATGATAAATTTTATTTGTAAATGTTTCTAAAAATTATTGCTAAACGAAAAAATTTTAATTTCAGATGATTTTTTAATACTGGGAAAATAAAACTTTACATAACATTTTGTTACCACACTATAATTTGTAAATTTGTTCATATTTTTAAACCCAATTTTCAGTTTTGAGGTTTACAAAATCGGTAAAATTTCAAAATTCTTGAATAATAAAATTTGCGACAATAAATGGATCGACTGAAAGATCCAGAAGAATAAAATTCCCGGCACTTTAAAATTCCAGAATAATAAAATTCCCAAATAATAAAACTCCCGAATAATAAAGTTTCCGAACAATAAAATTCTTAAATAATAAAGTTTCCAAAAAATAAGATTTCTGAATATTAAACTTTGGGGAATAATAAAATTCCCAAACTGGAAATTTCCGGCATAATAGAATTCCCGAATTGGAAAATTCTAAAACAATAAAATTCCTGAACAACTTATAATATTACCGAGTTTCCAAACTCCCGAATAATAAATTTCCCAACAGAAAATTACCGATATATTAAATATCTAAACTAGAAAATTCCTTAATTTGAAAAATTAAAAGGAACGACTAAAAAATCAAGAAAAATAAAATTCCCGAATAATAAAATTTCCGAATTGGAAATATCCGGAAGAATAAAATTCCCGAATTGGAAAATTCCAGAACAATAAAATTCCCGAACAATTTATAATATTACCGAGTTTTGAAACTCCCGAATAATAAATTTCCCAACAGAAAATTACCGAATTATTCAATATCTGAACTGGAAAATCCCTCAATTTGAAAAAGTAAAAGAAACGACTAAAAACCCCCGCAAAATAAAATATCCGAATTGGGAATTTCAGAAATAATGAAATTCCTGAATGATAAAATTCCCGAAAAATGAAGTTTCCAAAAAATAATGTTCCGAATATTAAAATTTGCAAATAATAAAATTCCCGAACTGGAAATTTGAAGAATAATAAAATTCCTGAATTGGAAAATTCCAGAACAATAAAATTCCCGAGCAATTTATAATATTACCGAGTTTTGAAACTCCCGAATAATAAATTTCCCAACAGAAAATTATCGAATTATTCAATATCTAAACTGGAAAATTCCTTAATTTGAAAAATTAAAAGGAACGACTAAAAACCCCCGAAAAATAAAATTCCCGAATTGGGAATTTCAGAAATAATGAAATTCCTGAATGATAAAATTCCCGAAACATAAAGTTCCGAATATTAAAATTTGCAAATAATAAAATTCCCGAACTGGAAATTTGCAGAATAACAAAATTCCCGAATTGGAATATTCCAGAACAATAAAATTCCCGAACAATTTATAATATTACCGAGTTTTGAAACTCCCGAATAATAAATTGCCCAACAGAAAATTACCGAATTATTCAATATCTAAACTGGAAAATTCCTTAATTTGAAAAATTAAAAGAAACGACTAAAAACCCCCGAAAAATAAAATTCCCCAATTGGGAATTTCAGAAATAATGAAATTCCTGAATGATAAAATTCCCGAAAAATAAAGTTCCGAATATTAAAATTTGCAAATAATAAAATTCCCGAACTGGAAATTTGCAGAATAATAAAATTTCCGAATTGGAAAATTCCAGAACAATAAAATTCCCGAACAATTTATAATATTACCGAGTTTTGAAACTCCCGAATAAT
>JAABKJ010004256.1:0-24627 GCA_011634705.1 Andricus grossulariae
TCCTGTTTCCAAACCTGAAGAAATGGTCGGGCGGTAAGAGATTTGGGTCGAATGAAGAGGTCATCACCGAAACAAACGCCTATTTTGAGGTCCTTGAGAAAACCTATTATTTGGAAGGGATAAAAAAATTGGAAAAACGCTGGACTAAATGTATTGAGCTAAAAGGAGATTATGTTGAGAAGTAAACCGCTCATTTGCCGAAAAAAAAATCTTTTAGTCGAAAAGTCACTGGCTTATCAAACAGCCCTCGTATGTACCCAAATCTGACTTTTAAATCGTTGTAGCGCAATAACTGTTCATAATTTGAGTTTTTGCCATAAAGATTTTTTGATCAGGAGAGCATGAACTAAAAAATATTAAAAACTTTGAAAATTCCACCGGGACCTTTTTTACCATGTATTTGGTGTGGGGTCCTTTATAAACCTTACTCGAAACTCCTTCCAGTATATTCAAACTCAAAGCTTAAATATTTGCACAATTTGAAATTATAAATGTTTCATACAAGCAATTTGTAGTGCTTCATTTAATCCGTCAAATTTTGATTTTGCATAACTTATTATTGTCCACTTTTAAAAGCTTCAATTTACAGTCAGAAATCTTTTAAATCTTTTTAAATGTTTAGAAAGCACTTGAAATCTTTCAAAATCGTATGAAATTATTCAAATCTTTTCTTTAAAAATTGACTGGGAAAAAATTAACAATTAACCGGAAGAAAACCGAGAAGTGGCCTAAAAATAAAATCACCCATTGAGTAAGACACCCTGATAGAGAAAGATAATAAATGAATAGGTAAAGAATTAATAAAAAAATATCGTGAAACCTGAATTGAAAATGTAATTTATTGAGCAAGGAAAGGTTGACCAAACTCAAGAAACAAAATTTAAACGCTTTTTCTTTATGCACTTCAAAGCTTTCGCAACACATGTTCGCGCGTTTTTCTCTTGGCTTTTCCACGTGTGAGCTTCGAACTATTCGCTTCACAAGCCACTTAAGAAAATTTTTATTCATTTTCTCATTTAATGTAGAAAAAAAACGAAATGTGTCTGCAAAAAGCAGGGCTTGTTTGGAAATGAATGGCCCCTACTTAGCAGTGGGTGCCACTCTGACGGGAGTAAAAAGTTCAAAGAGTCAAGAGGGCGGGTGGTGTTTTGTTTGTTAGGCAAACTGTCACAACAATTTGACCTGGGACCGACCTGCCAGGCCCCTTCAGGCCTCGAATTTTGGGCCGGAAATTTGAGTGGTTTCGAAGCTCGTATCGCTTCTGGTGTTATCTTTATAAACTACTTTATAGTAGACAGTAGACATAGGATGTGTGCGTAAGTTCTAAACTGAGGCTAAGGCCCACGAACCCCAAGATGGTTGGGCAATTTGTTGTACTCGCTGAGTTTAAGGATAGTTATTTCTCTCAGGATTATGCAAGCGAAGGTCAAGACGCAAGAATGGGATGACAATAATTTGTGCCAACGTGTTTCGCATTAGCAGAACACAATGCACTGGTAGCCTCCACTGAGTGCATTTCCTATTCGTAGTGGGATTTCGAAACTGGAGAAACGGCTGCTTTAAATCTTCCAATCTTTAAATCTGTGGATATTTGAAATTTAAGTTTTAAGATTTCAGAAGACATAGAAGCAGTCCAATGTTTTCCGGTGCTCAAGAATGTTTCCCTTTTTTTCTTACATTAAATTGAGCCGTTCTCTGCGAGAACAACTTAAGTCGTCAATAGTGGAACTAGAGAAAACGTCCAGAGAAGAATAAGTGTAATATTTTCAGCTGTTATGAATCAATGCGACATGTTTTTTTAATCGTTTTTTTGCAGAATAATATCATTTCTGTAGAAAATGGGGCAAGAATTAAAGTTTAATCATTTCCATAGGATTTTATAAAAGTCCGGCGGATAATGATAATTTTTTAAGAGAACTGTGCAAATCGTATTGCAAGCAATTTTTTTCTGGTATATGAACTCTCAAAAAATGTTTTAAAGGTGGAAGGCATACGCATGTTATTGAAAATAAAAAATCCCATTTTCCGGTCATACTATGCAAGATACCAAAAAAACCTAAGAAGCAAAATAGTTTATTTTAAATAGATGTACACATTTTCTTGAGACCATTTTTTAATAAGACACATAGTTTTTGTTTTATTTGTAAAAAATAACATGAAAAATAGAAAATAACAATGTACCCACGCAGCGGGCAGATTTTTTAAATAACATTATAATTAAAAAATATCCCCAAAAATTTTCAGAAATATTTTCAGCTTCTTCAAATGTTTTCACGAAAATTTGGGAAAGTTTTTTTTTTACGTAAAGCATGAAACTTTTCTATACTATTGACTTAATTATTTCAGTTCCCTGTCATTTTTTTCCTAGTTGATTAGTATACACTCTTGCTTAGCAAGTATAGTAATATAAGTTCACATAACTTTTTTATATAAAGCCTAGGTAAACAAGTCCGTTGTCTCCATTGCCTCCAACCCTAGAAACATTCCTTGGGTTGCCAAATACATAAAAATATATTTAAACATATACTCTAGTGAATCGGTTTGTTTTCTGCCCATGGACCGTGATAGATTACAAAATTGTGTAAAATTTTATAAATTGCTTATGAATTTTTAATTCAAATGATAAAAAAAATCTTATTTTTGAAATGGCTAATTTTGTGACACGGCCCCAGCCGTGTGTAATGAGCGTCCGACCATGCTAGCACACTCACAAAATTGACTGTAAATCTAAAAGCTAAAAAAAAGTAAAAACTAAACATGGAAAAATGCATTTTAGATATCAGATAATGCGAAATGCCATTCTCCGCAAAAACAACTCAAATTGGCTTAACTTGTTCTTGCAGGAAAGGGCTCAATTTACAATCTCCCCAAATAAAAAGTTATTCAAGTAAAACTTCAATGGGAATTTTACGAAATTTTAATTTGATCAAAATGTAAAGATTTCCAAACGATGAAAAAAATAAAACTTTTGCCGATGATGAAACTTGCTTTTGGTAAAGAAAAGTCATTTTCAGTAAGAATAAAACAGATTTTCCCAACTTGATAATCAATTATTCGATCAATTTTGAATGATACTTCGATAAGTCGGTTCTGGGAATGGACTTTAAGAGAGAGAAAGCATTCGAGAGGGAAGTCGATTCGAAAAGGTACCGCGGAAGGATAAGAATGCCGCATAAGTATAGAGGGCGTAATAATCAGAAGTAAATTGCGGAAACGTGAGGCTACCGTGCAGAAGGCTCTACCAAGTCTTTTGAGATGAGATGTGCATCTGCCGATCTACCACAACTCAGACTAGGGTTCATACTTTATACGTATATATATATAGCCATCGATCTATACGTACAAGCATTGGCGAATCACAATATAAGTAATCTAATTTGATTTTCCTGCTCTTCAGAATCACAATTGAACACGTATCAAATAATATTGCAATCACTTTGATGCGATATTATTCCCAATGTCCAAACGACTTAACTCACAATGGCGCAACTTTATAACTCATCCTGATTATGGGAAAAATAATCTTTCAAACAGAAAACATTCTAAGATTCTTTCAAGTTCTAAAATTAACAATTTTATACAAAATCGTAAAAACTATTTCTGCTTTTACGGTTTAAAAAATCTAAAAAAAATGTGACAGTTTTTTTTCTCAGTATTTGATGCAGATAAAAATTAGCTTTTTACCACCTCTTCCCGAAAAAGCAACAAATTTCGGAACACCATTCATCACTATCAATCATCCTGCCAAGTCAGCAATGATCGTAATTTGCTCAAATTCGGTGAATCACGCATAGACGTTCCGGCGTGCTGTCAAATGTGTTCGAATTCCCATGAAACGTTACTAACGTGATACTAAAGATTCAATATACCATCCCCATAGATTTGATTCATTACGAAAATATTATACTTCAAACATGTTCTGGACTGCCACAGAGTCACTTTTTAGTCATTTTTAACCAAAAAAAAAATCACTATAGTAACTTTTTTAAAAGGAAAAGGCCACTGTAGTAATTTTTTTAAAAGGAAAAGGCCACTTTAGTCACTTTAATCCGTCTCATGTTAGATTTTATCTAGAAAAAATTGAACTAAGCTACGTATGAAATCTGTAGTAATCTATGGTGCGAAAATGCTATTCAATATCAGGCAAGAGGGAATTATAATCCCCTCTTTTCTCCTTTGTTTATAGAATTCCTCTTTTTCTTCCTATTTGCAAGTACCTTCCCCTTGTTAATTTTTTTTTCTTCTCAAATGCGAACTGATTTAATAGACTAACCCAATTCTCTTTGGTAAAAATTTTTATTATTTGGTTGAAAATTTAATATTTTATTGAAAATTCAACTAATTTGTTAAAAAGTATTTTTTTTTGTCTAAAATTCAACTGTTTTATTCAAAATTCAACTGTCTCCTGAAATATTTGTCTTTTTGACCTAAAAATTCAACTGTTTGGTTAAAAATGCAACGGTTTTTGGTTGCAGTTTAACTTATTTTGTTCGGAATTTTGACCATTTGATTTAAAATTCGACTATTTTCTTAAAATTTCATCTTGGTTGGAAATTAACTTTTTTGTTGAATATTTATCTTTTTGAGATTAAAAGTCAAGTTTTTTCTAAAACATTCGACTTGTTACTTCGAAAGCTTAAATTTTTTGTCAAAAGTTCATGGTTTTTGTAGAAAAATAATCTTCTTTGGTTGAAAATGCAACTATTTGGTTGGAAATTCACCTGTCTTGGCTGAAAATTACGTTTTTTGTTGAAAATTCTTTTTTTTTCGGTATTAAAATTCAAATGTTTTCGAAGACATTCGAGTTTTAAGCTTAATAACTTAACTCTTTTGATGAAAATGTATTTCTGTTTGTAGAAAATTAATCTTTTTTGGTTGAAAATTCAACTTTTTAGTTAAATATTCATCTCTTTTCTCATAAAAATTTCAACTTTTTTTGGTTCAAAATGAAACTGTTTGTTTTTCAAGTAATACTCTGTTTTGATTGAAGCTTCAACTATTTTCTTAAAAATTAATTTTTATTCGAAGATTGATCATTTTAGTTGGAAATTCATCTTTTTGATTGAAAATTAAACTCTTTTGTAGAAAATTAATTTTTTAACTGAAAATTTAACTATTCCATTTTTGATTGAAAATTTTTCTTTTTTTTAGTAGAAACTTCAACTATTTGGTTGAAAATTCGTCTTTTTCGGTACAAAATTAATCTTCTCGGTTGAAATCCATCTTTATGTTTAAAAATTCATGTATTAAATATTTATCTCTTTTGGTAGAATATTAATCTTTTTTGGTTTGTAATTGCAACTGCTTGGTTGAAAATTAATAATCTGTTTTGATTGAGAATCTTTTTTCTTGAAACTTCAACTACTTGCTTGAAAGTTGAACTACATTGTTAAAAATTATTATTTTTTTTTTTGTTTGAAAATGAACGGTTTAACTGAAAAATAAACTATTTCATTTTTTGTTAAAAATGTATCCATTTTTAGTTAAAAATTTATCTTTTCAAGTAAAAAATTCATCCATTTTGTTGAAATTGCAATATTTTTACTTAAAATGTTAGGAATTTAAAGAGTTTCATATTGAATTCGATATGGTACCTACATTAATTTTATTTTAAAAAATTACTCCCCTATTATTCTCCTATTTTCGTGAAAAATCACCCATTTTACCCTATTTTTGAGCAGCTTATAGGCTGCACAATCTGCAATATTAAAATGAAAATTATTAGTATTGTTATTTTTCTGGTATTCTAGTTCCAATTGTAATACGGGCTATGGCAGCCATAAACATGTCAAAAATGGTATATATTATTTTTTATATCCAATTATGAACGTCCAATTATGATTCTTGATACTCTTAAAACTCCCTCTGTAAAATCACATTTTCTTTTAAATAAGGAATATAAGGACTTGAAGATCATTGAAGCATAATAGAATAAAACAATATTTTCTTCTGTGAAAACTTTTCACGAATTGCCTTTGCCGTCGGAAGTCGGCTGTGCGCATTTGTGTATCACGCTATATGTAAATGATGAATATGTTCGGACTGAGTCGAGCATAATAAATTATTTGCATATAGGTAGGCCTAAAATTACGTACTCTTGTGCACACACGTACATGAGCACGTACCTACACTTGCACTCTTATTTACGGGTCCTGCTCTTGTCACATATGGTTTTTCTCGTGTTCCTTCTTTCTCCCTCCAACTTTCTGATATACAAACCAACAAATATAAATACTTCGAGAAACGGAACACGAGATAACTAACAGTCGAACTCGATTTCGACGCCACCTTGAGAAAGTCTCGTTCGTTTTTGCTTCAGACACTGATTAAGATTTACTGAGATCTCAAATTATGTGTTAATACAAAAATTTAGATCAATACTGGGTAGTAAAATGAAAGTGCTAAATTGTTATTTCAAATTTTTATAATTGAAGGGTGTCCAGTGTCCACTGCATTGGGAAACCGGAAAAACAGGAAATTGAGATTGGTTCGGTGGTACTTTAACCATTTGAAATAATAAAGTTTTAACTTTTTCCAATTTAAAATTGTTTATTGATGAAAACCCCACACTCTGAATTTGAATTATTTAAAAATTACTTATTAAAAATCAAAAAGTCAGCGACTAATATAATTAGTAAGTATTTAACTAATTATTAGTCAAAGTAACCAATCTACAATTATGTTTCACTGTTAGGTTATGACGTTTGACGGACCATGGCTACGAGTACTGAAGTTTCTGCACAAATAGCCGCAGTTTTTCGTTACTTGTCGACAATCCCTATTTGAGAAATGAATTTGTGCCATTATTTTCACTGTTGCTTCAGTAACTTCTTTTTCTAAAAATTAGTTAAATTTCACTAACAATCAGCTAAATTTGAATAAAAATTAATACAATTCTATTTTAACGTTTTTAGTTTAAAATTTGGCCATTTCTAACATTTTATTTTTTTTAATTTTCTGTTTTGAATGGTTAGGCATTATGAGCTTAATACGGAAATTGTTTTTATTCGTACACATCGAACATATATTTTTCTAAATTCAGTTACTTATATTTTTCTAAATTCAGTTGCTTCTATTTTTAAAGTGTGCAATTTTAAATGCTTCTCATTTACAGTTTTTCTCCTTTTTAAGGCTTTGAATTTATTCCAATTTTTTTAAGCTATGGCTTTGAAATTGAGTAATTTAGTATTGAATCATTTGAGATTATGCAATGTTATTCCAAATTAAATGCTTCAAAACTGAATGATTAAAAAGGTAAAAAAAAAAGAAACAGATTATTATCAAATTTTCTGTATATTAAAAATTTTAATAGGCCTTGAAATTAAACCCAATCAACTCACAAGGTTTAGAATTTAAAAGTTTACAATATTGGACACTTGACTTGAAATCTGTTCGAATTTAAATGTTTCATTCTGAGTTTTAAACTTTTGTAATTTAGAATTGCTTCTTTTAATATTCTTCAATTCTGACATTTTGAGAATACTTCAAATTATAAATTGTTTACTTTTAAAGTCTTAAATCTGGAAATATCGAGAATCTTTTTCGAAAATTTTAGTGGTTATTCTGAATAGGTTATTTTTTTCATACGTTACAGTTGTAAGGGAAAAAATCAAGTGGAATAAAAAATAAACGAATATCTGATATAGCAAATATTGTTGCACCTAATGTTATCAAAGTAGTTATATTTTCAGCTCTAACCTGAAATTTCATTTTTGTGTTTAGGTCTTAGGTGAGTGGAAGCGCTTGAGATGTTGACAAAGGATCAGGAAAGAGGTATGTCGTAAACCGATTTACTTGTCCCGATCGTAAACAATGGATGATCACGAGAGTAAACCTTAAGCCCTAATATTACGTAAAACGGACCCACAACTGGACAGAACATTGCTGAGATAAGAGGGCCTCCCGTTTAGGTATGTTCTTTTTTTTCATTTTCAAGGCAACAAAAGCAAAATCTTTCCTTCTTCGGAAGAGGCAATGCAAACTTGCCATCTCAGTGTCTGAGCCTGAGGGGAGAACCGCTCGGGATTTTGGTTTAGGTTAGGTTTAAGTGTTTAGGCACTCGAACACCACTGCTCCCTCCCCTATACTTTCCATAAAGCTTTTTAAGTTTACGACGATCATTACGAAATTCGCAGAGATGTTTGATCCTCGCAATGATGGCAAATTCAATTTACGAAGGGCGACCTTCCGCTGCGAGAAACTGTTTATGGACCATTCACTTTGTAGGTAGTTTGGGCCTACCTAAACTTTTAAAGAAACCGAAGTTTTGTCAGAAGTCCTCATTTTATTTGGGGGCCGGGAAATAAAACCCAGGTACTTAATTGGATCACATTTGGAAATAGCCTTCGAATGTTCTACCTGTCCAGGGAAACATTAAAAATATTTTTAGGACTTATCAGATTTTCTAGATTTGTGTGTATTTAACATTTATTTTACTTTTTGTTTGTGCTTTTGTAGCTCAAAAAACTTGAAAACACTTTTGTGTGCACTAAAACTTTTTAGAGGCAATTTTTCAGGTATATTTTTTTGAAAATTATAAATGTTTACAGTTTTCGCTTCTATTTATTGTTAAAAGTTGAACAATATTTTCGAACACAAATCTTGAAAATACATTTGATTATCTTAAGGCCATGTTATACTAACTTCAAAATAATTTTCCGAATTGAGATATCGAGTTGAGAATTTTTGAAAAAAGACACTAGGGAACGCTTCTATGGTCCTAAATTTCTGGAAACCGAAAAACAATTTACAAACAATTTAAAAAAATACACTTTTTTTTTGTGATTGCAAAAATTATAATGTTTCTTAGTGCCTTTTATTTAATTTCTCAAAAAATTTAACTCGATATCTCAATAGTTGTTGTGAAAAATATGTCGAAAAATTATTTTGAGGTTAGTACGAAATTACCATAATGTCATTTACCTTTTGTTGCACCCATTTCTTCGAATTTTACCATTTTTATTTTATTAAAAGCATAAATAAAATACAATAATTATTATTTATTAAATTATATAGCTAAGAAAATTATTGAAATATTCCTCATAAAAATTCGTAAATAACTTTGTGGGCAATGAAGATTTCAAATAAATCTATATAGTATATTCACTCACCATATGAATTTTTAGTTTTAACTGCTGTTCGTTGTTGAATCATAAATGAATAATCATTTTTTAAATTATAGAACCTGTTGAAAATGCTGAAAAGCAGTTGTCAAACTTTTGAAATAAAACTGATATTTGACAAAAAGTATAACTCGAAGTTCCGATTTTTTTCAATTGTTTAAACTTTATGCGTAATTATTTCAACAGTTTCAAAATAGAATTGGTTAATTATTCTTAAAATTTGTGATGATCTCTACGCACATTGCAGTTGATCCCGGGCACTTTTTTAAAACGTAAACTAATCTTATGTTATTAGTGCCAGAATACAAAAAACTATCATTATCTGAAATATCACACATAATATAAACCGAAGAATGTCAACAAAATTTGCATTCAAAAATCTTTGAGAATCCATGCCAATTCACAAAAGGAAAGCGTATGAAAAAAAAGTAAATCGTTCTCGAGAGTGTGCAAAGGTAGCAGTAGTTTATTTTATCATCGCCGTTACACAGTAAAAAAAAAGGGCTTTTAAATTCAGAAGCAAACCAAAATTCACTAAAAATTTGTCTGAATTTACGAAGTTTCTTTTTTTTCAGAAATTATGCATATTTTTTCTTATATTCATAGAGCTTTCTGCTTAATTATGAACTGAAGGGCGACAGTATAGAACTAGATAACCAACAAAATGAGAAATTTTCAAAAGAGCGAAAAAACATCCTGTAAAATCAAAATCAATATTTAAAGATAATACAAAAATTTACTCCCGAGGCGAAGTGTTGTTGAATTTAGGTCAACAAATTTCGATCCAAAAAAGTTATCCAGGTTCGACAGAATGGATGTGAAATTTGCGACAATCTCAAAGTAACACTAACATAATATTGGATCAGGCCCTACTGCAGATTGCGATGGAAAATTCAATTTTTATTTTAAAACTAAATTCATACTTCCGAGGTATTGAGTTTCTGAATACGATTAAATAAAGTTTTGATCTAAAAAGGTTAACCAATCCCGTGAAAATCGACTGAGAACTTTGAGACTGAAATGGCATGGGTTTTTAAAAACCGGCTTTGGATATAACGATTAAAAGACGAATTTTCAATTTTTTGTAGAAATAAAAACTTCCTCCCGAGATATGGAGATGCTGGATAATAATAAAAAATCTATGATAAACAATATGATTCTGTTAGGAGAAAATCGAAATTCAAGATCGCAATATCAGTATAAAAAAATGATATATTGAAAAAATCCTTTTACCACAATGTGTATTTGATTTTTTAAGGATTTTTTATGGAATAAACTCATTTTCAAAAAAAATGTTGGTTATTTGGTTCTGTAGTGCAACCTTTTAATTATGAATTTAAGGTGTAACAATTTTAAATATTCCTTTTTACTGTGTCCAACTCATACTTTAGTAAAGTTTAATTTACAGAATAATTTTACAAAGATATAAAAGTAAAAAACAGCATTACAAAGTAATTAATAAATTGATATAACTGCGACAATACAAATCAATGCATTTATTTAAATTTTATAGTTATAGATAGTGCATTTTTTAAGGAGCGTCAAGCAGCCCGAAAATTGATAAACGTAAAATGCACTATAAAATTGATCAAACATCATTTTTAACAACTAATAAATTAGTAACAAAAATAATTTCTTAATTCTGAAATCTACAGAACAAACCCATTTGACTGGCGTACCGATCGTGCAAAGCAATTTAAAGAAATGCATCAAGTAATGGATATTTCTCATGAAAAAATAATTGCATTGCAAGACTGTGGTATGCATAATGCTAATGATCAATTATTATCTTGTTATGACACATCCCGTCTTGTTATAATGAGTGATTGATTCATTTACGCGGTTAACATTCAGATTCCTCACATTTCGATGAAACATGATAATCTCCTCCAAGCAATAAATGTTTAAAATTGCATTCTAAACATATCCGCAGTCATAGAAATGTCTTCCTTCATTTAGTAATATATTAAATGACACTTTATTAGAATTGCTCGCGACGCCTTTTCCGTTGACGTTTATCAGTATCAGCAATTCCCGTTTAACGCAAAATTGTAACCAATCTCGTTTGATTCTGATTAATCGCAATACGAATACAATTGTATCTTAAATCAACCATCCTTGCCTTTAATTATCCAGATCAAGAAACGACTCTTCACTGCCTGCCAGTAAAGATAATAATAGATCCATCGCTCGTGAAAAAGAGTTACAGTCATCTAATTACGAATCGGCCTGTAAGACGAAATGCAAATATCCATGTAACAGTCAGTTACGTTCAGACGAACAGGCCCCGTCTCTCTAATAATCGTCTGTTTGCGACCGAGACGATGATAGGGAAGTCGAGTCATTGACAACTATTCACATCATTGGCTATTAATCAGGATTTTCCGACAGGGTTTTTGCAACATGAGATTTTCATCACGTACTAGTGATTTTTATAATCACAAGAATTTATCACGAAATTGTAAATAACTTGTTATTTGTGATGTGTTTATCCGATTCAGACTAAGAAAATAAGATAATGCATCTGCAAAGAATGCAGAAATAGAAAGCGTTAAAATTGATTACTTTGTTTTAATTTAATTTTAGATTGTTCTCTTTTCTGTATTATTTCAATTATATCAGTTGAATTATTTAAAAAGGTTAAAAACTAAATACGCAGAGAAAGAAGTTCAAAAGAAATGAAAAAGGCAATAGCTACATCGAGATTTGGGAAAATAAAAGATCTACAAAAACTTCGTGAGTCCAAGCTATGAATAAGGATCCCGGAAAGAATATTAAAGGATTTAAAAAACTTGAAGGACAGACACAAACTCTGTCATTAAAAGAGATATAAACATGATATAAACAAGCCGAAAAAATACAAAAAAAGAAACGGTTGCAACAGATTTTATTCTCACTGTTATAATTTCGAATTATTACTGGATTTAGTTCTTTAGCTCTATAGCTACTTTTCAAGCTCTTGTAAATTTCTGCTCAAGAATACTACAGGAAATTATTATTGATCAAACTCCTGATATAAGAATCCTAGATAATTGAATATGAAAGAAAAATGAGACCAACCTTGGCTGTGTTCGCCAGCGTCGAAAGTCTTGCTCGTCATCTGAAAGAGAGCATCGAGTGGACTTCCTTGTCCAGGTTGTCTTTTCCCATTCTGCCCACCTTGGGAACTATGCTGTTGCGAGGCCTTCCTCTTGAACTGTTGCTGCATCGCCGGATGATGAAGTCCGGGATGCATCCCGTGGTGAATACTATGATGATGGTGATGATGGGCCAGAGGATCAGGGCTTCCAGAGTCGGAAACAGAACTCCTTCCCGAAGAGGACGAACTACTTAGAGGTGGTTCACTAATAGATCCCGAAATAGAGGACAATGACATGCCCATGAGGGAAAGATCCCTGGGACCAGAATGAGCCGGGTGATGATGGTGATGATGATGCGATTGGTGATGTCGGTGATGATTTAAATTAGATTCCGCCGTGTCCCACGGTCTCACAATCTTCGCTTTTGGTCTATGAGAAAGAATATCAAGGATGCTAAACGACTTAACCCCTCGTTCATTCGCCTCCCGCTGCTCCCTTTCCCGTTCATCCTCCTCGTCCGATTGTTGAATCGGCACCATTTTCAGTCGTTTTAGAGGCTTAAAATAATCATCAGCACCACCCGAACTTCCATTCCCGTTGCGTTTTCTCCCGTCGTCTTCGTTCTCTTCATCAATCTCCCTTAGGGAAGTTACATCGTTCCCCAAGATCCTGGACCCCGAGATCCTGCGATCCCTACTTATCCTATAGTGGTCCTCGTCTCTCGAATACCTGTCCTCCTCGTCCAAGGTGTCTTGGTAACTCCTCGGACTCAATCTCTCACTAAATTCCTCCCTAGACGAACTCAGTCTCTCCTCTTCCTCATTTGGTGTCACCACCACCAACGGTAAAGGACTCGGACATCCCACCGAAATCTCATCTTCATCATCCTGCACCTCAGCTCTGTTAAGTGAATTTCTCGAGGACGCCCTCCGGTGACTCGGTGATCCCAAACAACCAATAGTCGTTCCACTAGAAGAAGCTGTTGAAGGCGACATCGTGAACGCTTCCGTCATCTCCGTCGTACACATAATCGCATCAAGTCCTCGAGTGTTCGGTACTCGAGCCGATCGGTACCTTCCTTAGTTTGTCTTCACGTCCCATCTAGAAACTCTTACACACCATTGTCGCACACCACACTTTCTAGGGTATTGTCACTTGCTTTACTCCATAAACCCCCCCATCAACCCTCACTTGTCAGTTCACACGATCATCACAAACACAGTAATTCCACTTGTACAAGTTTCTCTTTTATGTTATGTTTCCCCTCCTTTGTTATGAAAGAATTTTTGTCTCTTTCACACAAAAAACTTCACCTACCGTCAACACTACCTTGACAACAACCAAACAACCTAATCAACCGAATTTTGCCCCTTCGAAAAACTGTTTCAGGCTATGTTGCATACAAATTTCTAGGCATATACGTACTACACAAACGCGTCGGACTCGACGTGATCGCCGAATCGTGCCGAGAGCCACCCGGGTATCCGTAAAGCGGCACGCAGTCAGTTCAGGCCAGTGACTCGGAGTGGTTTGAAGCGATCCTGCTTTCAGTTGCTCCTTCCCGCCTCGGTGTGGGAGGGAGGCCGCAGCCACGGCCACGGCGGTGACGTTCACGGCAGAGATCAAAGCTCCCTGCTCTCAGAGGGCGTTCTAGTTTCCCAGGTGGGCGGCCACTAGTGCAGGCCAGCCTACCAATCCCTGGTACCGGCAGCCCCTCGGCAAAATGACGCTGGCTCGATGGAATTTTTACGAGACGTACTTAACGACGTGCAGATCCGTACCTCTTGCTCGCATACTGGTGTCCAACGCTGTGTGGGTTCGCATTCGCATAACCTGTGTCACGTGTGTGTGAATCCCCAGCTCCTGCACAACGACACTAACGAGGGCTACTGCGATTCAAACCCTGCATCAGCAGCGATTTTGAAAATTATTAACTATGCACGTGCTTGTATTGGCAGCAGATGCCATTTTTCAAGAGTCCTTCATGCGAGGATTCTCTTGGTTGGAAATTATTCTGCTGAATAAGATCATCAGCGTAGGAAATATGAATATACGAAAGGCTGAATTTGGTTATATCTTGAGTTATAATTGGATTTTAAACTTTCGGAAAGCTGATTAAAATCGAAGCAAAGTGCCGAAGCTACAAAATCACTATGTTAATTTTATGAATACATCAGCGCCATCTATAAATGTATTCGATTTCAAAATGTAAGATTTAATATCTAGAATTTAATGATTTACAGTAGTTGAATATATAGATATATTGATTAAAATCTAGATTATTATAGTGCTTTTTTCTCTACCTGGTTCATGTGTCCATTAAGATATTTTAATTGAGGATGTTTGGAGACAAAAGTATAAAGACTTCTGCACGACTGATCCACTTGGAGATGACGTTATTGCTTTCATATTCGTACCTCTTTGTTTTACCCGCTTCCGGTTCCTGAGTTCTATAGCCAGCACACGTGCTCGTCTTCCTTTAAATTTATTTACAAAGAGAGTGTATCCTGTTTACGGGCCCAAGGTTGATTCTTTCAAGTGTTCAGTTTGCGGTTGAATCCAGGTCAATGTATTTCAGATCTCTATTTAAGCTTTTGATGATATTTTGGTGGGAATTTCTCTGTGAATATTTTGATGAATTGTTAAAGAAACTCATATGGTTGTCTTGGGGTTCTGATGAGAGGATGTTATTACTCTCGTCATGCGTATAAGGAAGCTGAGTTCTGGGAAATATTTTATCTCATTTGTTTGAACATGCAAATATTTTGTGTCTTCTGCTGTTCTTTTGAAAACAGTGTTTTGGGAATTAATTTCTGTAATTATGACATTATATAGGAGGAAACAGATGGAGGATGAAGTTAGGAAGATTATGTATGGCTCTATTATTTGTTATGTATAATGAGCCAGATAACCATCTGCTCTCTTACCAATAAAATTCAAATATGGAAAAGAACTCTTCTTCTTGTTTATTGTTTTTGCATGAACACTTTCAATACAATCCGGCGATGGATTCCTTTAAATCAACCCCCTTCCGACGCATCGATGCCATATAGCGGATATATGGCGATGATCCTGCGCGTGATTGCGTTGTGGTACCGAAATCAGTAAAACCTTTTTAGATTTAGCACCGCCGGCCGACCCTTTTTCTCCACAGAACGTCGGCTTTTCTATCCTAATACAAAGAGGCGCGAGCGAACCAAATTATTATGATAGGTCGCCACTGAATTTGTCGGCCCCTTTGATCTCACATCGTTTAGCATGATCCCCCGACATTTAGGTGGGTTCTGAAGAGAAAAGACAGATAAAAAGAAGGATAAGACGCACGGATATGGCCCCCAATAAACCAGCATCAACTGGCTACTCTTTTCTACATCGACTACTTATGATTTCGTGTGTTGACCTGCTAATGATTCCTCCGGCTATTCAGAATTTCAAATTCTTTAGCGGAGAAGCTTTTAGACTTTTTTAGCTTTCAGAAGATCAAATTAAAAGCTATCGGTTCCTGCTGCTATAAAATAAATTAAGATGCACAATCTCTCATACATATCTCCGAATACTTCTGGTTTATTGTTGTCTTAATTTTCATTATCACATGTTAATTGCCATATAAGTTTCACTATTATATGTAGAAAATGATAAACCTCAATAATTGCTATAGAAATGTTTCCTCAAGCATTCAGCTGAATATTATTTACTTTCTTTGTGAAATTTGTAATAAAAACTGATTTGTCAAAGGCATTGGAATATAATCAGCATATGTAATAAAGATTTTTAATGTTCAGTGTTAATTGAAGTCCTCTATACTAATCTAACCATGACAATGATAAGTGTACGGTGTGCATATTCGACCGATATTGTCTGCACTCTTATCGACTATTCCATCACGTCTCTTGCCTTCAATATTAGACAAGATAGATATATATGTATTTATCCTTAATTGAGGAGAGCGCAAGACAGGTCACGCAATATGCATGTCCGTAGAACCCTTCTTTAACATTACCCTCTTTATGTAACTCTCACCCCTACTCTCGCCAGTCTCACCCTGTTCTCCCTCCCGTTTCCACTTTATCAGCCTATCCTTTTCCAGCGAAAGCAGACCGTAGTGTTTCTTTTTCTGTTTCTCATTCTGGCAACCTGACGACGTGCCCCGCAGACTCGAACAGTAGTTTCTCGCACTGGCCACTCCTACCAGGCACTCCGATTGGCTATACAATTTCCCGCCTCTCGTCTGGCCACGGATCAGAATGCCTTGTACGATTTACTGAAAACGATTTTTCGCGTTTCTCACACACAGCCAAAAATTCGTCACACCCGACGCAAGGTTATCGCATATACTCGTCTGACGTTTATGATTTAATAAGGTCGCTTTATCCACCCCTCTTTTCTCATCGTCATTTTTTCCAACCTCCGAGTTACTTCTTGCTTTTTCCTTTTGATGACTTTTGAAACAGTCTTGTCTGTGTGAAGTTCGGAAAACAAAGAGGGTTTTATATCCTTTACTTTCCGAGTTTATAGCTTTTGTCTCTATCCAAAATTTGCTAGGTTTTTGATTAATTTTTAGAATTTTACTATACTCACAATAAAGTAGGATACTTCCATTCAGAACAAATTTATTTGAATTTAAGAATGTTAAGATCTGTATTTCAGAATGTAATCATACGTTTTCTTAAATTCAGATAAACTTTACTTGAATCCAGATAAATTTTGGCTTATAATTTAAGTTCATCTTTGAATTCAAGATATAACATTTTTAAGTGTTCTTTTTTATTGTGATTTTGACATTCTTGTTTTAGTAAGAATTGATTATACATATGGGAAATAATCATCCTTGACGTCATATATTTTTCGTTGCGATACTTAATTAATTCAAGGGTATATGCCATCATTTTTTACGAGGTACTTTTATTTTATATATAGATACCCTAAAGGTGATATGGAAATTTTGCAGCCTAACATATCACAATCAATTTTAATATATCTACTTTATTTATAATCATATGAGAAGATTGAAAATCACAATAGGTTTGATTGCTAGCAGACTTGTCAATTTTCAGAAAAAGGTAATTGATTATAGTATCGGGCAGTAATATCTAACTTTAGAAATTTTCTAGATAATTCAACAACAGGTCTATCTGTTGTTAATAATAAATTTCTGAAAAGGCGCGAAAATTAATTTTAGTCTGATAAATTTTAGAAACTTTAGAAATGAAAACAAAATCTCAATCATAACAAGAATCAACCCAGGTAGTCAGCCGGTTGGAAATATTTTTTGCGCATACCTTTAACATATTTCTCTGAAATATCCTGAACCCAGGCGCATGTACCGAAAAGCGCGGGCCTGTTTGAAATCAATAAATACTATGCATAATCATACAGATAAATATTAAGAAACATTTTATATTCTTTTTAAAAACCAATTAAATTGAATGACAGCAAAACCAACTTCCTAAAAAAATCTAACATTAACGTAATATTGCAAGTGTGTATTATATAATTTTAAATAGTAACGCGTTTTTTGGTACATGCGCAGTTGAAAACATCGGATTTTTAACATAACCTTAAAAACTGTCATATTTCATTTACACAATCTTCCCTTCAAGAATGACTAATGTCTATAACTTTATTTTCTTTATTAAATGTTTCCCAGTGCAGTATTATATAATCCGCATTATAAAGTGAAATGTGCATCATTAACTTGTAAAATCTTCGAAATGAGTCAAGACTGAATTGACAAAAAAGGGTTCTATTGGAACCATTTCAATCCATACTTTTATTTTATTTAGAAACCATTTATCAATTTGAGTTCCTTTTCAACAAGAGAGGTTCCTTTTTGTTGCAGCTCCTTTGGAACCAAAAATTGGTTTTAATAAAAACCCCAGTTTTTCTGTGGAAATACGTCAATATGTGAACCAACATTTTTACTAAAGCATCCTCGAATTTAAAGTCTATTAACATCAGGCACTTCTTTCTTCCCGAAATGAATAAGTTTGCAACAAAATTAAGTGATTTAGGATTATTCACCATATTATTATGGTTGAGAATTTCTGTCTGAGTTAACCAAACAATGTTTCTCTCTCAACCAGGCGTATATATTTCTTTTTAGAACCTACAGATAGATTGTACACGGATACTATTATGGTTAAAATATTTGGTCTTGATTTTTACTTGAACGTCTTCAATATGTCTTCAAGGCCATGCTGCCTGGTTCCGTCTCACCAGTTAGACATTGGAGATATACAGACTTCTCTTGCATTTATGGCTGCAGCTGTGCTAAGACAAGACCAGCTAGACTTGTCTTGAGACACGGAAGGATTATTTACTGCTTGGTTTTATTTCTAGTAGCAGGGCCTGCCATTTCCAGATCTGTTCGGACCAAACAGTTTACATCTGCTGAAGATTAAAATTTTACACCCGATAAAACTGGTAATTTTGTAATAACTGATTTTTAAATTAAAAATTCGGAACCTTGTGATCTCAACAACTACATGCACACAAAATTTTCTATAAAAAGATTTAAACTGTAATTTTCTACAAGTATCTAATGAACTGTTGAACATAGGAAAAAATGGAAAACATTTTTACATTCTCCTTCCAAAGAACGTAATTATTGCAGACACACAGACTTATTGAGACATCAAATATAAATACCATGAAGATAAATAATATAAACATTCTGTCAAATTTAAAGCGGATTAGTGATAACCCTCGGACGCCTTGGGAGCCTTTTGACTGATCTTTGAGTTGTAAATCTCTCAGGTTCTTTCTAAATCAAATAATCTTGTCTCAAGACATACATTTTTGTATTTAAGACGACAATATTCGTCTTAAGACATTAAAAATAGTCTGGTTCCGTCTCACGAGCTAGATATGCAGAATAATTTGAAATTGTCTTGGCTTAGTCTTTACCCAAGACAAAACCAAGACCAAATATTTTCACTCGGGAGGGGAAGGTAGGGCAGTGGCAGTATATACATTGTATAATATACACCGTATATAAGAAAATTAAGCTTAATTTTCTCTCCTTGCTGACGTGAACCTATTGTATGAATTAAAACTTCCTTTTGATAACGAATAAAGTATTTAGTCAAGTAGTAGTGTGCAAACTGTTTTTTTTAATTCATTGGGAAAAAAGTTATTACTGTTTTCTTTTCGACAAAAAAAAACTAAGTATATAATAGTAATATAAGCAAAATATTGCATTTATAGGAATTAACACTTCTGGAGCAATTAAGCCTCTTACTAATCGTGAACGAAATCGCAAAATTATTAACATTTCTTTCAAGGAAAAAGAAATCTTAACACAAATACGCATGTAACGTCCGACTGCTTTTTATATCTTTACCTTACATTCTTTTTAACCGAAAAACATATGGCAATGCAGTAGGTTTCCGTAAATCAAGGTAGTCCATATGACCCGCCTACCTTTTTTTGCCCTACCTTCCCCCATGTTTGATTTGGAAATCCAATTTTCCCAAGAAATGCCTAATAACAATAAATAACTAATGTACTATACTACGAATAACTTCAAATTATGCCATTATATAGAAAAATATAGTTTTTTTAGTCGGGCTCTATAGAAAACTTCAAAAGACTTAATTTATAGTATGTACATTTTTATTTCATTCAATTAAATATGTTTTTCTCAAAGATTTCACTACAAGAACTTTAATTGAGAACCAATCATTTGATGCTACACAGGGTTCTATACATTATATTATGACAGCCATTCCAGTCTAGGTGAATCTTAATTTCAACTCCAAGACAATTTCTAGTTATTCTGTACGTCTAGCTCGTGCGACGTAGCCATACTATTTTTTATGTCTTCAGACCCTCTGAGGGTCATCACTAATCCGCTTTAAACTTTATAGAATGTTTATATTATTTATTTCCATGGTATTTACTTTTTATGTATTAATAAGTTTATTTATCTGCAATAATTATGTTCTTTGGATGCTGAATCTAAAAATGTTGTCTATTTTTTCCTATCTTCATCAGTGCACAAGATACTTCTAGAAAATGACAGGTTTAATCTTTTAATGTAAAATTTTATACGCCTGCAGTTGTTGAGTCAGACAGGTTCCGAATTTCTTATTTAAAAATTAGTTATTACAAAATAACAAGTTTCAGCGGTTGTAAAATTTTTATCCTCAGCAGATGTCAACTGTTTGGTCCTAACCTAGCTACCTGATTCCTAGAAATGGCAGACCCTGCCGGTGGGGTCGGTAGTTTACAGAGGTCGGACTATAATGAACAATAAAATTTACAAACGAAAACTCTTGTAATTTTGACTCTGGCAAATGTTGGAGCCACAAATTGGTAATATAATTTTCTTTAAGAGCAATTCGGTATATTTATCAAGGCCTACACTTCTTTTCTTAAGACAAGTCGACCTGGTCTTGTCTTGGCACAGCTACAGCCATAAATGCGAGAGAAGTCCGTATATCTCCTATGTCTAGCTGGTGAGACGGAGCCAGACATGATGGTTTTGAAGACCTATTGAAGACGTTCAACTCAAAATTAAGACCAAATATTTTTACCCAGGTGTCTATTTTTATTAATTATTATTTTTCGTTTCTAAGTTTGTTATTGACCCTATATCTCAAGGGCTATAATTGACTATACATAGGTATTTTGTTTATTGGATACTAATACAGGTTGTATTAACCATTCCTAAGAACTGAAATTTTCCGTTGTTGAATATGGTAATTGGCTTTTGCTGTCGGATTTTATCAACTGTTGCTATGATTCGATATTTTTCATTGAATGTATTGACATTTTTTGTTTCTGAGAGTCGTTATTTTTTATTGTTAGGAGTTGCATTTATCGTTATTCGACGTTATATTAAACACAATTATGAGGTTGCTAAATGCAAATGCAAGGTCTTTCTCCCCACTCTTGCTCTTCTTTCCTCCCTCTCACCCTCCTCTCTTTCCCGCACTCAGTACATCTCTCTCAAAAATATACTAACCTTACATCCACATGCTTCTCAACTACGAACACACAAAAAAATCAATGAAAAAATTGGAAAAACAAAAAAAAATAAGAGGAACTAGCGATCGACACTTCCACGTAGTTAATTATGCGTAACGCAAATGCAGCTAAGAGCGATCATAACTTTAAGACACTTTCACGCATGAAAAAACGACTTTGGTTTATCGGTTTCGGGCTTGTAGGTTTGGGATTTGTGAGTTTGCGGATTGTGGGTTTGCGGTTTGTGGGATTGGAGTTTGTAGGTTTAAGGTTTTTAATTTGTGGTTTATGTGTTATTAGGTAAGGGGGTTTGTAGGTTTCGGGTTTGTGGGTTTAAGGTTTGTGGGTTTAGGGTTCGTAAGTTTTTGGTTCTTAGTTCATGAGTTTGAGGTTGTTGCTTTGCGGGTTTGGGGTGCGGAGTTGTTGATTTGTGGGTTTAGGGTTGTGGGCTTGGGCTTGTGGTTTGGGATTTGTAAGCTTAGGGTTTGAAGTATGTGGCTTTTGTGTTTGTAGTTTAGAAGTATGTCGCCTTTGTGTTTGTAGTTGAGAAGTATGTGGATGTATGGTTCGTGTATTTTTGAGAGCTATGTACTCAGTGCGGGAAAGAGAGGAGGGTGAGAGGGAGGAAAGAGGAGAAAGAGTAGGCAGAAAGACCTTGCATTCGCATTTAGCAACCTTATAATTGTAAGATCTAACCAGTCAGGTATAAATTGAGCGATCTCGTAAACATATTGTATCAATTTTCCCATAGTTTCTTCGGGTTTTCCTAGATTTGACCTTTAAACGACCTTGAGCTTCATATCATAGAGTGAAACCGAACTAGGATTTGGATACAGCGATCACGAAAACATTAAATAAGAATTTTTATCTGCGATTTTAGAGTTTTTTCTCGATTTGATCTCTAAACGACCTTGGCTTTGACCTTATAGAGTTGAATGGACTTCGGATTTGGGTTCGGCGACCACAAAAACTTAAGATCCACCAAATTCAATCCCAATTTCGGAGTTTTTAGGGTTTTGTAGACTGTCGCTTCTAATCTCATTGTCATGGAAAGTAAAGTATCTTAAAACAGATGCAGAATCGATGTAACTTAAAATTTTCAACATTGAATGTCTCGACGAAAAAAGAAGATATTTGAGCAAACTTAACGTCATTTGAAAGAGCAAGACTTGTTATTTAAAATGTTGTGTATAGTTTTTTGAGGAAAAAAATTTTGTGTTGCTACATAACCTCAAATATATATTTAAAAAAACAGTGTTTTTCACACTTTTAGATTAGGATATCTCAAAAACCTGCGCTAAGATTACTTTTTTATGGCCAGATTCGGTTTCATCGACCAAAAAACTACGCGAAATGACTATGCATACTCAATCCACGCGAGTCACGTCGGGCAGTGTTATTTGGAACGTTTATTGACTGGTAGTGATAGCTGTTATGACTTTTGCTCTAAATTGTTATTTTGCGTTGCAATGGTTTATTCTCTTACGTAGCTACGTGTTGTTGTGTTTCCTTTTCTATAGGATGAATTCTCATTGTTCAAATGTAATTCGCTTTATACACAGTGCAATCACCTTCAAATATTATCAATGCTAGATACAGAAAAAACAAAACTCATTCTTATTGCAGAGCATTTTGAACTCCAGGGGAAACGTGTAAAAATGGTGGTTATCTATACCATTCCAATTTTCTCGCAGACCTTTCAATGCAGATGATAATGAATTTTTGCGGATCAGTGATCTTTCTTTTTTAGTATGAAAAGTAAATGGACTGAAAATTCCTGGTTGGACTATACGGGCAGAGAGAAAAAGAGATAGGAGTAGATGATACATGGTGGTATGTTTGAAGAGAAGAAAATGAAAAAGAGAAGAAGGGGGAAAGATAGTGACCGCAGTCGCCGGATCGGAATCGCATATTATCGCACATGAGGCGGCCCCAGTGAGGGGCAGGTGTATTGGTAACCCTTATCTCTTCACGTATCTTCTATGCGTTGCTTTCCCAGTGGTGGAATGACTTCAAGAGTTCGCGTACAAAACGGCAGATCGCGACCTTCGATCCCTAAGTACTGCGGAAACGTCATGCGTGCAAAGTTGCGGAGCCGAGACAATCATCGTTTTCGTTTACCTAAAGCTAAATGTACCCGGCCGCATGCATTCGCCAGGTAATGTATAAATGTACGGACCCTAGCTTTGGGAATGCTGCTGCGTTCGTTAGATTTTATACTTACGCACTCCAAGTACGAAGAACGAAGAAATGAGTCCCGCGAGATGATTGCAAATGAAGATTCAAATTCAAGATCCGATGCGAGTCGCAGATAGGGAGATTACTGAGAACAAGTTTTTTGGTTGAGCGGAAAAATTCAGATTTAATTTAGGAGAGGGAAGGTTTGTAATTTTCAGAAATTATACAGGATTAGGTTCGTGATAACACTTACGATTTTGTTCAAGTTCTTCGGCAATTCGTGAACATTTTCGCAAAGCCAATCGCTTTATCGTTTATTAATATACAACTTGAAAAGCATTTTTATTTTCGCTCCTGTAGTTTGTCACAGATTTTATAACTTTTCCTTTTACACTTTATTTGAACACTTCATGGACTTCCTTTGCAATTTTATGAATTCAAACTTGGAAAAGCATTGATAAAGGCCGTAGCAGGATAAGCATGGTCTGGGTGCCCCCACTCTGATGTGATCCATATTGCAGGGGTAAATGGCTACCCATATGAAATAAATTTACCCCAAGTATCAACTAAAAAAAAGTGTTTTTTACAAAAGTTGTAACAAAATTTTTTTAAATAAAAAAATCAAATTTTCTCGAAAACAGCTTGACTGATCTTGGTGGTTGAAATATGTATGTTATAGTGGGTACTGAAGAGGTTTTGCAGAAAATTCAGGAACCAATTCTATTTATTTTAAGAGGATAAAAATTTTGTTTTTAATTTTCAAATAATTTTTTTAATAGAAAGTACTTTTGGTACACCAGTCATTTTCCCCTATATTATGCTCACATTCAAGGTTGCAATATATATTTTTGCGGAGATGATCAGAGCATTAGTTCATAGTTGAAAATAATAAAAACTACTTGTTGGCCCCTCAGATGTATACAATTCAATGATAATGAGGGGCCAACTTGATTTTTAGCTTATGACGCAATAAGTTGTGCGCAATAGTGTAATACAAACCAAATGCAACATAATTATTTCACTAAAAACACATTTTCTCGTGAATTGTCCAGTCAAAGTGTCAATTGCTTCTAGGTTGATAGAAAAATACTTCTCTTCGCTTACTGGTAACATTCGCCAAACTAATTTCATGTTTGACCAGGATAGTATCCCTTACTTTATGTACAATATATACAACTATATAGATACTATATTGATAAGTTAACAAAACATATATACACTATATGCCTACACGATACCCAACAATTTACATATATACACTTCATACGCACAAAACT
>JAABKJ010004257.1:0-24627 GCA_011634705.1 Andricus grossulariae
TTTGTAAAAATATACAAGAAAAATCGCTGTTTTCGTCGATTTTACGTCTATTTTTGCGTTTTTTTGGAAAAATACGAGCTAACTTTGATATTTGGACCCCGGATTCGGATGCAGCGACCCCAAAAACATATAGATATGCTGGTTAAGTCCACCGGGCATGAAAATACTTTGTTTTTTTTGGTAAAAATATACAAGAAAAATCGCTGTTTCGTCGATTTTACGTATATTTTTGCGTTTTTTGGAAAAATACGAGCTAACTTGGGTATTTTGACCCCGGATTCGGATTCATCGACCCCAAAAACATATGGATATGCCGGTGTAGTCCGCCGGGCAGACCACTTTTTTTGTGTGCCGGTGTTATTATAAACGTGCCTTTGTCGAAATGGTATTCATTAAAAAAGAAGGCAAAAACTGTCTTAACAAATTAACTGATTCAGATTTCTTCAATGAATTTTATTATGTAGTGGTGTTAATATTATATATTAATATTTTATCATATAGTATTGCTAGTTCTTACGCCTATGACCTTTAGAAGGGCTACTACGCATGCGCCAAGGCATCATTCTTCAGATAATGTTCTCAATATAACGAATGCTCATATCTTAAGATGGAGACGGAGGGTGCACACTCCGCCATCCCTATACATTTTATTTTTTTATTATTTAACATAAGTATTATATAAATTTTTCAACTTCGAACGATCAAAATATTATTTAAATTCTATATAATTCATCACCACAAAGGTAAATTTACAATTTATTAGAAACTTATTTATAGACTTACTAACTTAGCATCCATTCGCATAAATACGTATTTAATTTCATTTTCGTATAATTTATATATCACAGGTCTTAATTATTTTTACAAATGAGCATTCTAATTATATTAAGAATTACTATTTTGATAAATTTTTCGCAAAATTTTTTTTTCGATTTCATCTACCCGTTTATGGTTCCAAAATACTAACTATCTGCAAAATTTTAAAGGTTTTATAATTTACTATTCTATTAATTTTACTATTATGTTTTTTATATTTTTTCTTAAATTATATGTTTATAATTATTCATATTTCATAATATATAATCTGATGATAGAATCGGTCTGATTCCGAAACGTCATTTTTATGTACAAAATTCTGAATAAATGGTCTGGAAGAAGTCGACGAAATAAGGTTTTTCCTTAAAAATTCCAAACTTCAGATACGTGTTCGAGTTTAAAGTCATGATTTTTTAGTTGAGGTGACAGGAGCGCCTTGTCGCACGCGGTACGTAGCACCGGTGAGAGAAAGTGACAGGAGTTCGTATTCGAGGAGTGGGTTCGGTTCCGTGGTGATACAGGGTTTCCAGGGAGATATCGGGTTTCTCGACGATGGCATTGAATTGCGCCGGTACGGGAGTGTCTCTCTCCGTGACGTCGACGGGTTTCTCCTCCGTGAGGGGGATCTCGGGATACACGAGAACGACACTCTCCGGGATGAAGTTCGGTTCCTCCATGTCGCTGACTTATCCTTCTGATACGGGAGTAATCCCCTCCGTAACGGGGATCGGGTGTGACGTTGCTGTGGAGAAGGCATGCAAGCATTAAAAAGAGGGGATGTCCAAGAATAAGACAAAACGATGTAAGCTAAAAAACTTGTATTTGTTTAGATAGCGTAGAAGTATACACTATGGGGGCTCGGGGAGAAGTGTCTCTCGGTCTCGAAACGCGCTACACTTAACGGCTAGCTTGGACGGCGGCTCACCACTCACGGCGCAAGTGGGTGGGATATAGTCCCGCGGTCGTAGAGCAAAAGTTGACGAGCGAGGATCTTTTCGCGATGCTGCTGGATGCGGGTTTCGCACGATTGGCGCGTTTTCGCCAAGCAAAAGTCTACAAGCGTGAACGATGACCGAAGCTGGGCTTGCGCTGTCGATTGTGAGAGGGACTTTAACTTTTTTCGACTGAGTGCCGCGACTCAATTTATTCTAAGTCGAATGACAGGTGGGGTTAGGACGCCCAGGCAACGAAAGAACGAATCATGGATGTTTGCGAAATATTATTCGTGTATATAATATTATAAATTCAGGTATTATAAATAATAATAATAAGTAAATAATAATAATATAAATTATAATATTATATTCGTGTATATAATATTATAAATATTATTTATAACAAAGAATATAATTTGGCGGATATCAAAATGTCTGAACAAAACATTCAACATTAGTCATCTAATACTGATATATATTTGAATTGTTAATATTTCACTAGATAATAACTTCTATTTGAAAATTTGCACAATTGAAAATCTTTCGAAAAAGCATTAAAAACTGAATTGGAATCATAGAAATATTGTTTTATATTTCTATATCATTAACATTAACGGGCAATGAAACGTTTCCCGTATGCTGTAGTGTGCGTATAATATTGCTAGTAAGTATAAATAGTTTCGATCGCATATATTTTTATCAAATATTTTCAAATAAATTTCGTTCATTAAGACAGCACATGTATTAAAATAGTCGTTAAATGATTCAGAACGAGATTAATGTTAATTCACATTTTTGAAAGTACACGATTTTTGAGTAAAATTGCATTTAAAGAAGTTTTAAGATAATTACCAGATTGAACGTCTTTTGCTTCAGATGCAACTTTTTCAGTTACGTCATGGATGTCTTCTAGCCACAATTCAGAACCATCTGAATGCTTCTCAAAAAGACACTTTTTAAATAATTTCAAATAAAGGGATGCATCGGCCAATGATACTGGTTTATTTAGCTTTAAAGACGTGGCTTGCAAAGCCTCCATTACCTCCCCACGTTTGTTTTCTGTCACGGCTGAATTTAAATTCCGAAGTACTTGTATAACTATAATAAAATAACATATTTGACAAATGCTTTCAGTTCAAAGTAATTGATTAAAGGAAATTGAAGTTAATGTATCAATTAAAAAACCTGACCTTCATCATCATGGAGGCACTTTTTATTCACAACGTCAATGCTTTCCTGTATATCATTGTACGTTAAAAGTGGACAACCCTCTTCTGAAATTCGTTTTTCACAACGCACAGCTGTTAAGGCCCTGAAATATTTAACTTTATTCTCTTCCTCTAAATCCTGCAGAAAAATTAAAGTAAGATTCTCATCAGGTGAATTATTTACATTCAAAAATAAATATTTGAATTCGCAATTACCATGATATGTGCTTCAGGGCAACACAAAGCTTGATAAGTCAATTCCGGATTTCCTGTATCTACAGCTTTAGTAATAGCTGCTATGAGTGTCAAAACTCGAATGCTGACTACAACGTCTGTGTAGGACACATTCTTCTGAAATGTATTATTCTTATAATAATTTCTGGTAATCAATGAAACTAATAATTTTTGGTAATCAATGAAACTAATAATTTTTGGTAATCAATGAAACTAATAATTTTTCTAATTTTTTTGAGAGCAATATACATTGCTATATAAAAATGTAGTTTCTTTTACCTTTGATTCCGTGCAGTCGATCTTCATTTCTTCATAGTATAATGGTATTGAGAATTCATCAATGTTATCATTCAACCCCAAATTAGGATCCATTAAAGATTTGTAAAATTCTTGAAGATTCTCTTCTTGTAAGGCATTGTTTAGGCAATATAGTGTTGCTTCTTCTATTTCATGGAAAGAAATTATAAATTCCAAATAAGTGCCCGAGAAACATGATATCAAACAAGTTTTTATTAAAAAGTATACGAACTTTTAGAGGTGTTTAATGCAATATTATTAGCTTCATCTACAGTTTGCTGAAGAAGTTTTTGTTGATAATGGCAGTTTTCTTGCCAATCCGACTTCTGAATTAGTTTTGCGAGCTTCTCTTTATAAATTTCGCTATTTTCATACGATACCTCCTGAAATTCGATAAAATTATAATACAATTATTAACTTGTGTGATCTCGTTTTCATGGATTCAGCTATTTATTATCCTAATACCTGAACTTGAAGAACTGGATCTTTCAATGCAGATATCAGGTGTTTTTTTCCACAAAAAATTGATTCAACTACAGTGTACAATGCATGTTGAACTAGAAAATGAAATAAAATCCAAGTAAAGGTTTTAATTGTATTATACTTATTAAAGTATATATTAAGACCATACCGTTTATGCTGTTTATATGACCTTGAATTTCAGCTTGCGTGAGGAGTTCATCGTATGCGTCAGGTACGTAACTGTCGTTAAGTGACTGTAATATAATAAGTATTTTTTTTGTCACTTAGCCGAATCCTTAAAAATCTTATAAATCAAATTAGAAGCATCAAAAATGTAACCACTCTGATGAAGCCCTTATTAATTATTATGTATGAAAAAATGCAATATCGTATGTGATAAAAAAATGTTTACCTACATATTTTCGATAGATTTTTATACCATCTATCGAACGGTTACGATATATATATATTTAGATTTGAAATCTGACCTTTTTTCACAATCAAACTACTTTTGTCTGAAGTGCAACCTTATTTTGATATTAAAATTAAGTTAAGGATTTTTACTTTCGAAGCCCTGGTATGCCTAGCTTGAACCAATTTTGACAGGAAAGTGCTTCCATTGAAATCACTTCAATTCAAAGGTATAAATACAAGAAAAATCATGTTCTTGTATCGGGGATGCCTTACAATTATTTTTCAACAAAAACAACAGCTTCGTCGGAGCCGTTTTTGAAAGAAAACATCTTAATTCTTTTCAGATCGAAATTTCCAGTGTTTCTGGACAAACAAGCTACATAAGAAAAAAATTTGAGAGAGTGAATTTTTTCCCTGAAAAAAGTTCTATAAAAAGACAATATAATTTTTTGTTATCTCACTGCAACTTTTTTTAAACATGATTTTTCGATCTTGGGATGGAAAGAATTGATTTTTGCATAGCATATTAGAAATGTCTTTCGACATTTTTGAATATGATGATTAATTGATTCAATATGTGTGGGGGATCTCGTGAGAGCCCCCTCCCCCCTGGAGCTCAGGCTAGAAGTCCATTGTGCAACACCAATGTTTATTCTCAAGACAGTACAGCTAAACTGGGCACCTTCATAGAGTTATATCTCGGTGCATATCGTTGTTTCCAACGTTCCGAAAATATACCTATCGGGTCGTGCTCCCAACAGTTAGGCCGCTGCAGAGAAGCGACGGCAAGGTCAGGGTGCATGTGTGTGTGTTCATTACTCGAAATCGGCCAGCGACAAGCAAGCGATAGACCCTTCGACATGGAGGCCCTTCGCAAGGAGATCGGTAACACTTTTCAGAGTCTTCTCAAAGTCGACTAGTGACCCCCAAGCAATTTCCTCCTCGACAAGGGACCTCTTCATTGGGAGGCACAGGAATCCAACCCCAGGCCTTCTGCTCGTAAGCCTGACGCGCTAACGCCTGAGCCAAGTAGGCTCTTTTTTTAATATGATATTGAATGAATCGTAGTCAGGGTATTTCAAAAGACTCCAAGGCACTTTCAAGAGATTTACAAATTTGAAGGCATTAGAAAAGATTTTAAAGTTGTTGGAATATCTTAGGATATTTTCAAAATATTTCAGTAATTTGAAGTGACTCAATTATTTCTCTCTCCCCTTTGTTATATATTTGTCTCTAATGAGCCGAAAAGGAGGTAGTTTAGAAATCTAATTTTGATTTGGGAATCTATTTCATGCTCTGTTTGAATAAGATTATTCATAAGAAAGTTGATTTTATTTCGATCTAAAATTAAAAAAAAAAAAATTTAATATTCGAGGTCTTTTTAAAACATTCAAAGGCACTTTGAGAAGATTTTAAAAAGTTCTAGAAATTTCCAAGGAGCTGACTGCTTTTTATTGTATTTGAAAAATTTGCATGGGGTTTTGAAGAGTTTCCTGGAATTTTGGAAGATATGGAACGATTTCGTAGGACCTATTATGATACAAGGTTTTTTATTAATTTTTCCAAGATTTCAGGTAATAGCATTCGATTTTATATAATTTCAAGAGATATTATAATATTTCAATACATTTCTGGGAATTCATTCACAAGAATTCATGGATTTCGTATGATTTCAACAAGATTTTCAAATATTTCAAGGTATTGTCAAAGATTTAAAAGAATTTGAAAGATTTAAAGCATTTTTAAATTCCAAAGGAATTTCTAAGAGCTTCAATAAATTGAAGGCATTTTAAAACATTTTGAAAGATTTGAAACATCTAAGGGTAATTTGAAAAATTTCAAGGGATTTTCAAAAACATTGAAAAGTTTTAAGTGATTTCAAGAGCTTTCAAATAATTTGAAAAATAGGGAATTTTAAAGGATTCAAAAGTAATTTATAATTAAATTTTTTAATTAATATGACAAATTTTCAATCAATTTCTTATTTTATGGTATTTTAAAAGATTCCAAGGGAGTTCATACAATTTCCAATAATTTCTCTGTTTTTAAAGGATTTTAAAAGCTCTCGAGGTTTTAAAGTAAATTTCAAGGATTTTAAGAAGTATCGTCAGATTTAATACAATTTCACGAGATTTCACTTCTAATTCACCTATGCTTATTAATTCCTTTGAATTCTGCAGAATTTTCTGAATTGTTTGTTAATTCACGTGAATTCTTCAAAATTCATTAATTTCTACTTAATTCAATGTGTTTGTTTAAATTTATTTTTATTTTTTGTTTAATTCATTTTGAAGTTTTTGAAATGCCTGGGATGTTTAGACATTTCATCAAATTCTTTTAAATTTCCTAGAGTTTTTCTAAACTCATTTCAAACTTACTGAATGCATTGCATTTCTTCATATTTTTTATTTGTATTTAATTTACTTGTATTTTTTCAATTTATCTTCAATTTTTATAAATTTTATCGAATTTTTTTCATCTTTCTTAAATTTCACTAAATTCACTCCAATTTAACTAAAACCAAGGACACTTTGGCGATTTTTTCAATCTTTCTGAATTTAAGTTGAATTGTTTTGAAGCCTTAGGAAATTATTCTGAATTCGTTAAAATTTACCTGGAATTTTTATAAATTTCATCGAGTTCTTCAAAATTCTTTTAAATTCAAACGGACATTAGTCACATTATTATTCCACATTAGTCACTGTTAGTCATTTTTTTGGGTTGGCAATTAATCACTTTTGGTCACTTTTTCTCTTTAAATATGTCACTTTCTTTAAGCCAAACAAACTGTGGCAGCCTAGAAATTACAAATTTATAATTTTAGATTTGTTTTAATCCTATTATAAAAGATTCCATATGTAAAAAGTTACAAGTTTATAATTTTAGCCTTTAAATAATAATGGCCAGGGAATTTTGAAAATTAAGTTTTGCGGATACCCTGATAATATGCATTTCTTAATGAAATCAGGATGACCGCCAATTAGGGAAGCCTTGGAAATCAGGGAAAAGTCAGAGATTTTGAAAAAATGGCAGAAGTCAGGGAATTTCTGTAATAAGAACTTTAAGTCACGTTTTAGCCACTTATAAAGATAAAATCACTAGAACCCATTTTTAAAATGAAAAGATCTATGAAAAGACCTACTGAAATCTTTTCCATGCCTATTTCTGAATTTGATTGTAATCTTTTAGATTATTTCAAACGATTCCAACAAAATTTTTAAAAAAGATTTTAATAATTTAAAAGGATTTTAGAGATTTACGATTTTTTGTTTGTAATTCAAAGGAATTTTCAAGAGCCTTAAAAAATTCCAAGAAATTTTATAACATTTCAACGGATTTCAAATATTTTAAAGTATTTTTAAAGACTTCAATGCATTATCAAGATACTAAATTTTTAAGGAATTTTAGAGGCTTCGAATGACTTTAAGAGAAATAAATAAATTTGTATGGGGTTTTAAAGAACTTTTTAGAACTTGAGAATATATGAAACTATTTCATAGAACCTGTAAGGTTTCAATATACTTCAGAATATTCGAATTAATTTTATAAGATTTCCGAAGATTTCCATGAATTTAATAGATTTTAAAAGCTCTCAAGGTATTTTAGTAAACTTTCCAGGATTTAAGAAAATATTATACAATTTCATACAATTTCGCAGGGTTTTATAATATTTTAATGTATTTTGAAGAATTTATTTACAAGAAGTGAGGGATTTCGTAGGTTTTCACAGATTTGAATATATTGTCAAATATGTTTTGTAATTATTTTGAAATAATTTAAAATTCATCCCGAATTCTTACTGATTCATCCCGAATTCTTTTATTATCTCTCGAATTTTTTTAATTTACCTGAATTCTTTTAAATTAAATCAATTCTATTCAGTTCAATGGTCACTTTTTGGATTAGAAATCAGTCTTTCGGCAAAAAACGTAGAATAAAAAATGATTGCTTCGCATTCATGAGATATTCTCTGGAAATTTGCTTTTCGACAATCACACGAGTTAGCAATCACCTATGCGCACGTGTATCACACACTATTTTTTTTCGAAGCCCGTCCAAAAAATTTGTGTTAAGAGGAGTTAACTAAATATACTAATCTTAAAAGAAAAGATTTTTAAATTTTGTAAATAAATTTTGTTGAAAAAAAAATTTGATGTGAAAAAAAATGTTGGAAAAAAATTTGTTGAAAAAAAATTGAGTGAAAACAAATTTTAGCGCTTTTGCCCTGTTGCTGTGCCAAATGTTGGCGCTTATGCCCTTTTGTACAACGGACGAAAACGACTACGAAACCCTAAAAACAAAACTTCAATCATTAAAAGATTTGTTCAAGTTAAATATATAGTATATTGTGTTACGACTCAGCAAACCACGTCGTTGACGTCCGAGGCCGATGTTTGTAGTACGAGGTCTTCAAAGGTTTGCTGAGGAGTAATACACGATATTTTATGCAAAATCGGAATGGTATTCGTATGCAAGTGAGTGACGAGGGTGATGTTTTAATGGGGGCGTCGGGGCTTTGGGGCGGAGCCCCCGCGGGGGTTCGGGGGACGAAGCCCCCCGTAAGAAAAATACAAAAAACAACCATTTTAATGACTATAACTAAAATTAAACATAACATTAAATGGTGGTGAGCTTCATACTAGTCTTACTATAGACATGTGCGGTTATGTTCATTTTAATTTGTCAAATAAAATCTTTTCAAAGTAACGGTCAAAAACTAAAATAAAGTTTTAGGCTATTGTCAGAATAAAATACGCTGCCTTCTTCTCTGGATATTTGGTTATTTATTTACCTTTGGTTGTGGAAATACTCGGATATAAATTATTTTTAAAAAGTCGCATGTTTTTTTTTTTTTTTTTAAATCACATTTTTTACTTATTTTGATCATTGCGAATGTGTACTATACAGTGTTTAAGAACCTTTTTACCAGCTTGTGCTGCCATTGTAAATGTTTGCGATGATGACCTTACAATTGCTTGAGTTTTTTCAGTAGGTTTGTTTTCAGATTTAATTATTTCATGGCTTATAGAAGTTACAGTTTCATATTTGTTCGTTTCGGGCACATAGGTAGATGGGTATATAGTTGTAAGGTATAGATATTTTAGATTGATCTAGAATTCTCGTGTTACTTATTTAAATAACACGTTCATTCCGCAACATTGCTCCGACCCAGGCTGCTGATCAATCTCTCTCTAGCGATCGTTTCTTAAAAAATGAATCAAAACCTTGTAAAAAGGGATAAAACGGGAAAATTGGGACAAATTTCTCGATTTTAAGTGTTTTACTAGGGGATGAGGGAAAAACGGGTATTAGGTAAAAAAAGGGGACAGACTGTGATCCCTGCATTTACTTACAGCCTTTGTCTCTTAATTATAGCAGGCAATAAGATCACAACATCTGCAGCTACCCAACAAGATTATGATTATACACTTTGTATGTCGGTTTTACAGATTTTTTTATTATTCTCATTCAACTTCTCAATGTGATTCAATGGTTCGGAAGAGATAAAAATTTATATTAACAAGGGTCGACCCGAGTGGAAATTTTGTCCCTATTTTAGATCTGGATAATTCCAGTTAAAGCCTCCTTTAGACCTGAAAAAATCATTCACGTGCTCTTTTGACTCCCTTTAACTTGAACCCTCCGCAAGAACTTCAAATTCCACACGTAAAGTCTGTAAATTTTATATATTTAAAAAAAAACCTCTTCAAGTCCTATGCAACCCTGGAGGTCCTATTTTCATCCTCGTTCGACCTACAAATAAGTCTAAAAAACATAATGCGCAATACAGAAATCTTTCCAGTTTCGTTTGTGATTTGAATCTTTGAACTCTTTTGAAATGTCTGAAACCTTTAGCAATCTCTGAAATCCCATCAAAAACATCTACGAGGCAAAAACTTTGCCAAGTAAAATTAAATGAAGTTGTGATATCAAAGTTGACCAAAAAAAAAATGAAAAAATAATAATCAACATTAATTGATCACGAGAATTGAAAAATAAAGTTGTTAAATCTTGCAGAATTTAAATTTGAGAAGAATATTATTTATAAATAAAATTTGTTAATTATAACAACTTGGCGGTATTGAATGTATTTCTCTGCTCCAAATATCACTAAAATTTATTAAAGATCCTCTGCTTTTGTTAATAACCTTCTCAATAATTAATCTATAATCAAACTTATAATTTTTTCTCTTTCTCTAAAGAGATCATTGTTTCTATAATACATTCAATCCCTCCCAGTTGTAATAACTTTAAAAAGTTTATATATCATTTTTCGAAATATTCTTCTTAAATTTACATTCTCGAACAATATTTAAAAATTATATTTTTCAATACTCGTAATCATACAATGTTAATTATTATTATTGCTTCATTTTAGTTGGTCAAATTTCATTTGAAAACTTCAATTAATTGTACTTGACCGAGTTTTTGCATCATAATGTTTTTACTGGGATTTCACTACTTTTTGAACAAAATAGGATAGTGGAATCAGTCGTGGGCCACTTTTAAATAGCTTCGCGTTTAACGGTATTGGCTAAGTGAAAAGTTTAATGTACAATATTTCAACGTGCCAAATACTATTGAATATATTTTCAAGTTTATTATTCACATATGAATTTCCTTTTGTAAACAATTACATAAATCACCTAAGCTCGGCCACGAAAATCCTTTGGTCGGATCGCTTTGTCACCCAAGGACGGCCAGCTAATTCATGAAATTCATCACTAGCGCCATCTAGTGAATTTCCGAAAATTTATTCTTGTACTGTTAATAAGCTTTATTTAAATACGTTGTCGGTAAATATATCACTGAAACATAACCTCTAAACGTCATGTTTTCGTGGCCGACTAAGGGATTAGAGGAAAATTATCATTTCCACGAGGCACTTTGAAATTTTTATTATTTCGCAATGCAGGGCTTAAGCCTTCACAAAACAATCAGTTTCTCCTTCCGCACGAAAATTTATACATAATTACCATACCATCAGGACTCTAACTGTGGGCTTGTCAGTTAAATATTTACAAATTCGCTTCTATTTCAGGTTTGTGGTTCATAGCAAATTAAAGCTAATAGTATAAACAGCATTTTTGTCCCAAATTATGGACATTAATCTCCTTATTACATATTCCTCGGGAAATTACTGACGCGTGGCCGACCACTGGTTTGAATTTCAGTACGAATAGCCAGACTTTTTGGAACGAATATCGGGACCTGGAAAAGGAGGATATTCGCATCAAAATTTCGGTAAGAATAGCCAAAATTTTTTGGTACGAGTAGACGCTGACGTAATTAAATTCAATTTTATATGATGAAATATATCTAATTTACTAAAATGATGATAATATTATAATATCTTGAAAAAGTACTAGAAAATGATACTGTACACGTGCAGTTACAATTTTATGTTAACCAGACCAATAGATTTAACTGTACCCCCAGAAAATCATTGGTGTGAAATTCGTTGCATCTGATTTTGAACAGTGAAAATTTCAATATTGTGTCTTCATTTGTTTTCGTATCTCAAAAATGTTGGAACTTGAAACCACATCCAATTACATACATACATCTACCATAAACAAGATTTTTTAAATGCATGAAAACACTAATGTTTCTTAAAAAAATAAAGTTAGCATAATGTCCTCAAACGTGGCCGTAGAAAGCAGTATTGCGTATCACGAGTTGAGGTTTGGTGCTAATCATTACCATATAATTTTCTATAGACGTGAACAAAAGTTAAAAGAAAAATTTTCTCTTTTATAAAATCCTTTAAAAAATTTTATCTAATGAAGGTATCGTAAATTCCTAAAAAAAATAGCTCTAGAAAATGATGTCGTGCATGTCCAGTTAAAATGTTGTGTCAATCGGTTTTATAGGTTAGCATGCACGCTACCAGAAATGTTTCCAATTTTTATATACATTTCACATTCATCAATATATTAAATTTGAAAAATCGGTATATTGAACCGCTATTAGGAGATGATATAATAAATTTCATTTGCAGGTATATACTGATCATTTGTTATAAAAGTCAGATCAGTCCACTTTACACAAATTAAAAATAATTTTAGCAGTCATTTTCAATTCAAAATAATAAAACGTGATATTTTCTTTTTTTCAAACATAAATTACACTGAGTTTTAAGTGAAGAAGTTCGATTAAGTAAAAAATTAAGAAACGAAACCTACAAGCAGCTATACTCACATTAAAATTCTAACACTCATAGTGAATTTTGGAAAAAATGCCTCGCTTGATGTTGAGCCATACGATTTTCACGTACAGCGTATTTGAAGCCCTTAAAAAATTAGTATTTTTTTGTTTTTATCCGAAAGATACAAACATTTATTTTTGAATAACATCCATATCGAAAATTCTACTTCTCTGCCTGTATAGCTGGGCGAAATTAGTAGATTTCATGCCTGGGCGTACTTTCAACCCTAGTTACGAAACTCGGTAAGAAAGTAAAAAAACAGCCGTCATAAACTGCAAAACGTGATGTAACTCCGTCGGTAAAGCGTGCGTGCGTCGTCTTGTATATTCCGTGATCGTGTTGTGTCACATGTGTTGCGTATGTCTCCGGAGTTTGTACACAAAAAAAATAGATTTTTTGTGGATCGAAATGATTCTATTGATAACAATAAAATATTTGACACCGTCTGGAATCCTGGAAGCCACCACCGCTATTAAGGCATCATAAATTCGAATTTTGAACAGAAATGTTATGATACATGGTGCGTGACACGAGGAGAAGCAACTGGAAAAATTGAGTTGTACCAACTTTTCACAAACTTTCATATGCAGTCGCATATGATCACTAAAAAGTGTTTTGGGTCGCAAAAAGTGGTCAGGTTAACCACTTTGATAGAGATACTTTTTGAGGATAATAAATTATAATAATTTATATTTTTTAATAAAGTGACCTTAATTTAACTACTAGCTTGTTCTAATAACAAGTATTTTCATTTAGTTTATATGCTAAACAAGGGAAGCAGGAGTTTCAAAAGAGGATTAGATTAACTAAATTAAGCCCACTTTTAACCCTGAAAAGTAGCAAAAATGGACTTCTGTGCAACTACAGAAGACTAAAAAAAGGCTCTAATCTCTAATGGAAATCAAACCCTATACAGACCCTTCTAAAAATTATTTTATTCCTACAATTTATAGAACTAAGAGGACTAAAATTTTCATTTTTAGGGTTGGCACAATTTGTTAGGTCAAAGTGGTTTGCGCATTTCTTCCACTGTATATCTTTGTTGGACTCGACGTGTTTACAACCTAAACACAAGTATAGAGGTTTTATTTTGTAACAAGAAGCGAGCTCGACTACTTTTGCCAGACAAAATATCCGCAAGATGCTTTACGTATATTATTCCCTTGTATTTTTTGATCGTATTAGTATTCTCTTACAAATTTTAGGCACCTACTCTAAAAAGTAAAATTCTTTTTTTAGGGCATCATTTGTTGCAGGTATTATATTAGACTTGAGGTGGCCTGTTTTTGAACATAAAAACTTCATGCAGTTAGTTTCAATGTAAAACAAGTGACTCAAGGATCCCATCCGAGATCCAACCAGTGGTCTTGTTTTAGATCCGTAGAGTATTAGTTCAACAGTACCAATCGAGATTGGCACCCTCACGATTCCACTGATACCAAAAGTTCATTTTTCGCCCAAACCCGTGCAGAAATCGTCCGATTTAGTACGTGTTACCGATCTGGCCCCGATCGGAATTCCCGATCTGGCCCTGATCGGTAGAACTCTGTGGCCCATACTTGGGCCAGGCTGGGCCAGACCGATTTTCTACTGAATCGCCATCTCCATGCGCTCACAGAATTAGTGCTGGTTATTGTTTTTAGATAGTGCAGTGAAATTCGAATATTACTCGTTTATAATATTCTGTCAATTATTGAAAATACCTAAGGCCTCATTGAAACCTAACCTCAAAAAAATTAGTCATCAATTAAATTATCTTTTTTCAATAAATCTAAATGAAATGATTATAGATGGTAATGTAAGTGATCCGGAAGTAAATATTGTTTAACCCGTTCAATTGATGAATGTGAACGAGCCAGAAAATTTGGATCCACTTGAAAATCAATTTCCGGCTGACATCAACGCAGTTTCAGAGCTCTAAGCAACATTGGAACAATTATTGGAAATTCCAAAGATTGGGACGGCCGTCGAAAAGAGAGGACCGCGCACTAGTTTCAACTGTACTTGTATTAAACGTATGTTATTTTTGTTTCAAATAAATAATATTTTATAATTTAAAAATCTCTCGTTATTCGCGAAATCCATAAAATGGATTATAATGAGATTGATCGGGTACGGATCGGGAGTCCCGGCCTGGCCCCGGTCTGGGCGTGTGTGTCATCTGCGATCTAGCCCCGATCGGGATTCGCGATCTATCCCGGTCTAGCCATGATCGAGGCCAGATTGAAATTTATGCACGGGAATGTGACTTACGTATGAGTTTTCCGTTGTTGGGCAGTATTGATCTAAAAATTCTCGCAGCAGAATGGGTCATACACTTATACCACATCCACTCTGGAAGCTCAGTATTTGAAAAGAAACGTATGATAAAAATTGGAGAGCATGTAACGGAGAAAGGGTAATGGAAAGTCGTAATCTCGATGGTCATTGGTCAATGAAAAGTGTCTCAAATCTCGATATAGAGTCACCGAAACGTTCGTTATTTCGATTGGTTGCAGAATCCCTCTCGTTCATTCCACGTTCCCAGTAGAGCAGGAACCTGCGAATGGCACTTTATTACGTATATAGACTCTGAGGAGCAAAATGCGATCCGAGAGAAATATGAAACTTCAAAAAGATGCCGTTGCGTTCTTATTGTTAGTGAAGATTAACCGAGAAACGCAAATACGGTTCGTTTCGGATTACCCATTGTAAAACCACACTAAGATCTAAGAATCAACTCACTCAGTTCTAGAGATTCTGTACTAATTTTTTTCCTTCAATTGTCATCTATGTATTACTAAATCTGTGGCTAATTTATTAAATGAATGAGTGAATGAATGACAATCTTTGAAGTGGAGATAGTACACTGAAATACTGGAATTTGGTTGAATCAACGTTTGATACAAAAGTGAGTTGTCACGTAAGATCAAATACAAATAGACTGATAAAGTGTTTTCAACAAAATCAAGGTTACTTAACTAATCCTGGAAAGTACTTTATAACTTGAGTCATATATCGAGAAACATTTGCTTCCTTATCAGAGAATATGCTCTCGGCAATGAAACCAGTAATAAAGAGAGATACTCTTTCATAAAGCTTTACGAAAGTTCTCTTCTCATTATTGGTTAAATTGCCGAGATTACTATCTCAAGTATTTCGATTATTCTATCAGCGAGAGTTTGATCATCTCGGTCGCCCATATACTTCATATCATATCATTAGATTTCAAACTTCCTGACTATTCTTAAAATTATTTGAAACAACAAGAACGATCGTGGGTTCTTAATTTTCTACAATTTCCATATAATTTTGTAAGATTAGGCAATCAAAAGTTTTACAGGGCATCAATAGTGGGCCACTCCCTCAATTCTCGCCTGAGAATATTAAACAAGAAAATAAATAATTAACTTATATATTTGCATTAGGATTCTTGGTATACATTCCGTAGTAACTACAGACCTCGAAGTACTCTATGGAACTAAAAAAATTTAAAAAAGTATCTTTCTGAAGAAAAAAGTATCCTAAAAATAATTTAAAAAGTATTAAGAAAGTAGCTTTTTAAAATCAGTAAAAAATTAGGTTTGAATAAAAAAGCTTAAACTAAAAAAATAAAGTATTTAAAACAAAAATTTCTTTCACACTTTTCTGTATGTAAATAACTCCGCTCAAGGCTTCCACTAAGAATAAAGTAGGCAGCATAAAGTTGGTTCGCAGATATGCCTTTGTTTTTCTATTTCTGTTTTTTTTTTTCAATTGCTTCGTTTTATTATTTAAAGTTTAGAAACACACAAGTGTAAAATAATATATAAAAATCTACAATTTGCGTTTAAAGCTTTTATTCAAAAAAGGTATGCTAAATATAGGAACGCTGACAATATAGAAATATTGAACTGGGTATTAAATACTATCTTAAATAAAACAAACTTTTTTTCTTAACTGTAATGTGTCAGTGGAGTGAGAGACGCCTGAAACGAAAGACCTTGGATACTTGGAACATTGGATCTTTTGGAACGAACGTGTTATTTAAATAAACAACACGAAGAATTCTAGATGAATCTAAAAATCTACCCCCCCCCCCACACACCCTTTACCACCTCCTACACTTCCTATGAACTTCTTGATCACTGATATAACGAGGCTAGAACTGAGTTAATAATAATGATCATTATTATGCGCTCGAAAATGTGATGAATGTATATTATTGTGGGTCATAAAACCCGAACGATGGAAATCTAAATTGGAACTATGTGGAAAAGTAGTATATTAGGATTCAAAAAACATCAACTTTAAGAAAATTACGGCGCACATTGATATTTTTTTCTAAATGATAAAAAAATATTACTGTATTTTGAGACAAAACAAAGTATATTTAGTGCTCTCCAATCGGCGTTTAAGCTTTAATATAGAATATTTCGCAAATTAATAAATATGAGTGATTTTAAATATAGTTCTATGAATTCAGCTTGGTTTCTTCTATAATTTGAGATGATTTAAAAACCACAATAATCTCAACATATGACCAAAAATATGGAAAATACACAAAAGAACATTTTTTTCATCAAATTTATATTCCTCCTGTAAATCTGTACAATTTTGTTCCATTGCAATTTTCTCAAAAATAAATATTTTGAAAGTTATTTATTTACTGGGCACTTAATATTATATTATCTGTTTGATTTTAGGGAAAATTACAACAGATGAAAATTGTGCAGATTTACAAGAGGAATACAGTAGATTTGATAGATTTGATGGAAAATACTTAATTTGATATATTTCCATATTATTGTTAATATGTGGAGATTACTGTTGTTTATAAATCAGCTTAAATTATAAATGAAAAAAATACGAAGTCAGAGACCTATATTTTAAAACATTCACACAACAATTTTAAAAACTAAAGGAATGATGGAAGAATTTTATCAAGTATTTGCAAAGCTTTTCTACTGGTAAAAATGCATCAGAAAAAAATGTTATAAATCTGAGAAATCATAATCATTTGGGAAAGGAAAACTTAATTGAGGAAACAGAGTACATAAAACAATTATCACATGAAACGGAGCGATTGTGTGGTGGGACAAATGTGATGCCTGAATAATCGCCATACGACTCATGGACCGATCTCAACTTTATCCTTTATGTATCTTTTTGAGTCTTACAAAATCAAAACTTCTTGAAAACTCTGAATCTTTTTCACACGTGCGGTATAAATTTGAATGATTTTAAATATTAATGGCACCAATTTGGATCCTTTTAAATCTTACTGCTATTTATTTCCAATTGAAATTTGGAAGAAAAAGCTGAAACATTCCGGTTTCAGTATATCTGAATACAACTAGTGTTGGATTCTTTTTAATTTTGAATGTGTAAGGGGCTAAAAAGCAAGATTCTTCTTACTGACATTTGTAAACTTCAATGGTTTTCTTTTATGCTAAAATATTGTTTTTTATTCGAATTTTGGAATATTAAAAAGAAATAACGAAGACATTCTGCATCCTAGAGACCTAGGGTACTATAGTGTCATCAAAAACGACATATATATTGAGTACACCTGAAGTGCAGATCATTTATCTGAACGAAATATTTTTTCCTAATTCTATTTTATTTTAAAATATTTGTTCCAACTTGAATTAAAAATAGGCATTATAGGTTTCTTCTAAACTATTTTATTTCTAATTAAAATTATTTCATCCGCATGAAAGAAGACCCTTATAGCCGGTATAACGTTACGTGTAGGGTCATATAGCCGGATAAATTTCTGGCTTTTTTAGCCCTTTAGGTACAAAAATAATTCGCCGGGGCATTTTTGAAGTCAGTCCTTCGAAAATCGTTTTTCAAGAAAAACATCTACAAGTTGGCTAGCACCGTGATTGCACGTGTTATATATTTTTCTCGAATGCAAAATATACCCACTTGCTGTTACTTTTTGAACATGAGTATAGTGCAAATAGATTCAATGTAGATCATGGTATCATCCGTCATTCAAACCCGGGAAAAATAATTTTGACCCTGACTTAGAAAAACGCGAATGTCTCCTAAACTAAAAGCGCTCATAAGAATCATTTTCATGCGGAGGCCCACATATATTGTTAATAATATTTTTTATGATTTATTTTTTTTTGCGTTGCAGAGTTGTTGCGGAGGTGACTTACATTAGTCAGAGGGCTAAATCAAGAATCATTTGATTAAACCTAGATTTTTCTCAACAACAAGCAATAATTGATTTATTGCATTTGAAGGGGTCAGGGCGCCGGTCGCGTTGGGGCGTGCACGCAGAGGCACGCAGCTCAAAATTATTATCTGGATCGTCGATTAAATCACTCACGGTAAACGTAGCTTATATCAACCCTGACCCGTGATACGTGCCCAAAATAATCCGCTTAAATAAATTTTCATGACGAGAAACAATGCTTGACTCACAAACTACGGCGTCACGAGCATAATAACAAAATGAAAGAAATACTTCACTTAATTATACTTGACATATACATCATCACATATTCTAAATCACTGATGCGTTAAAACAATGTTTTCAAGAGAATTGTTTAATTAAAATCATGCCTCACAGAAGTTATGACAAGAAGCTTTAATGTTTTTAATTACACTCAGGAGAGGGTGGTCATACAACTGTATTTTAGAAATTTCGACGAGGAAATCACTGATATTAAATTAAAATTAGTACCTAAATTCCTGGTTTCTCTCTATTTTTGGTTTGATCGACACATGGTGGCAAAAAGTACAGTTTTTTACAACATAGGATTAAGAATGTTAATAAAATTGTTGAGATAATTGTCGAGACCGATAGTTGTAAAAGGGGGTTCACATTAAAAAAATGATTAAATAAAAAGAAAAATAACGATTTTTTAATTTTGACTTTCTAGCTTTTAGTAAATAATGAGCAATGAGGTTCGTGATGCAAAACTAATCGTAGGTGGTAACAGCGAGTCAAGTATTAGATCCCCTGTCTGTGATATCCCTTATTATTTATCTGAACCCCCTGTCTATTTATCTCTACAAAGATAAGTTGTCGTTGTATAATAAATCAACACAAAATTGAGGACAAATAATTAGTTAAAAATTTATTTTTTTAGTTTCACCAGACCCTCGGTTTAGGACCCCGCTGTTTAGGAATTCCTTACACTGCTGGCCCACGCAGTTTCTCAGCTTGCGGGGTCGAGGGAAGGTTGTCAATCATGCGTCACCACCAGTAGCGGAGCGATAAAAGCGGACAGTACACTCAGCGGATAAGTGCGTAAAGCTGTCAGCACATGCGTCAGTTTGTTTTCAGTGTTTAGCAAACGTCCGCAAACGTTTAAAGTAAATAAGCAAGAAAAACATGATTTTTTCGTGTAACGAATTGCTGACATTGTAGTTTTCCTTTAAGTTTAAATTATTATATATATTAGATAACAAAATGGACGAAATCAAACAAATATCGGCGATAAGAGATAAGTTCTGTTAGTTTAACAAAATAATTTGGTCTTGTCTTAAAATAATATTACAATACAAAACCTACGTAATTCAATAATTATTACTAATATTATGAACAAATTTCAAAACCATTTCTACGGTTTTTTGCCGTAACGGCATATTTAATCTACTTTTATTAACTATCTCCGAGGATTAAATACTTAATTAGTGAATACATTTTTTCATAATATTGAAACTCGTATTTATAAATAACATTGTTTTAAACAATTTGCCTCTAAGCAATGACAATTTGAATTACCAACAATATTATCATGAAAAAAATATTCTAAAATATGCATTGTTACTTAATCGAAGGGTAGCAGTACAGAAATAGATCAAACTTTTCCGAAAATAGATTTATTGCATTACAAAATCTTAAAAAATCAAATACAACTTGTGTTAAATGGTGTTCAAATTATCATTTTTTTAAATATATTAATAAAAACAATTTTGTACCTTGAATTTTCATTAAAATTTTAGCGTAGTATTTTAGCGTAGTAATAATTTTGTTTTTCCTTTTAGCATCAATATTTCTTACAACTATTATTGTTCATTATTATTTTTTAAAGATAATTTTCTTGTTTTACAGGCGTTTCCGCCAAAAATAGTCTGCAACAGTGCGATACCGTAACACTGAATTTTTATATTCTCGGAACACAATTTTTTTTTAAACATTTATTACTATTTTTCAGCGCCCCGATGCCTCAGTAACAATTTTTTATTTTGTAAAAAATTTAAGATTCTATTTAAATCGCTACCTAAAGCCGATTTTCAAAACCTGGGAAATTGCAACCTAAAAATTCCTGGACTGTTTACGCGGAATTGACTAGCTTTTTTGGGGTAAAACATTTCCCAGCCTTATTGAAAAACTCAATATCTCGAAAGTAAGTTTTTATTTAAACTGAAAATTGAATTTTTCATCACAATCCGCAGCCAAGCCTACTCCAATTTGTGGTCAGTGTCACTATGAGATTGGCAACTTCCACATTTGTTTCCTTGAAACCAGATAAATTTTTCTAATCAAACTTTTATGGCCTCAATTCAGTAACACTTTATTTAAGTGGTAGGCTTTTGTTTTGTCTTTAAATGGTAATTTCGATTTTACTGAATGTTTTTTTCCTCTGCTGAAAAATTACGATTTTGTTGGTTGTCTACTGCCATCCTTCAATTAAATACACTTCACTCCCAATATAAGAACGGTTTCGGGCATGGCTTGCATTGGCCTTGATCCTGAATTGGAGGAATCCAAACGTAAACAGGCAGGTCCGCGTGAATCATTTCTGTTGGATGTGAACGGATGACGTAACCTGCTGCACTAACGCGCGGAGAGTGCGGCCCTACTGCTATCTGTCACGCCTGGCTGAACAGCGCCTCCCGCGCTCCCCGCATCACCAAATTCTGAGGCCATAAATTCTAGGAATATCGTAAACCGGAGATACTTACATCGGAAGCTGAGTGTAATTGTGGAAGCTTTTAATTAAAAAGATACCAGGTTTTGAATGTGAGAAATGTTTTCAATCATAAATTTTTAGAGTAAATTTAAAAAAAAAATGACAATTAAAAATATTTGATTCAGAAATATGAAAGTGTTAAAATGTTTGCTTTTATAACCAAATTTTGTCATTAAAATTACGAAAAGTGTTTTTTGTTGAAATATGTCCGAATTAGGTATTTTTTATGAAATTTGTCCATAATTAGCTTATAAAAATGTACTTCTTCATTCTATAACTTCGAATTTTTATTAGTTTCTTTTTAATGTCCAAATCGGTAAATATTTGTAGGCTGCATTCTACTTTGGATGAAAAAGTGTAATTGAAAAAAAATGTACACACCTAAGCACCGGATGGTCAAATATTAGGGAACCAAATCAGGCAGAACTCACTACGTGACTATCTTCACGTACTCAATGGAGAAGTTTGAATCGACCATAATTTGTATAATCAAATGTCACAATGTTCTTTCTACATTTGGACCAGTATAAAAAAAAGTAAATAAAAATAATTGTTTCGGCGCCTTTTTCAAAATTGTTGCTTATTACGAAAATTGTGATCCAAGAAACTTATTTTTACATTCACGTTTCTAAAACTAAGTATGTGGTCTTAAGATGTTTAACATGAAATACCTGAGCTGTCAATAGAGTGGGCACAAAACTTCATTTTCAAAATTCCCTGACTTTTCACTGACCATTCATATTCACAGACCAGAATTTTAATCTTGTCACATAGAATCATTCATACCCTGAAAACAATTTCAGATTCAATTTAAAAATTTCAAATTTAGCTATACATTTCAAACCAAAAAAGATTACTTTTCTACCATGAAAGATGAATGTTTTATCCAAAAGGACGGATTTTACACAAAACAGTTGAATTTTCGACCAAAAAATACGACTTCTTAAAAATTAGTTCAACTTTCAAAAAAATATCAACAAAGTAATTAAATTTTACACAAAATAGTTGAATTTGTAAACCAATAATTGAATATCTACCTAAAAAGATGAGTTCGCAACAAATATTTAAATTTCCAACCACAGAAAATTATGTTTCAACCAAATAGTTGTATTTTCAACGAAATAGTTAAATTCTCAAACCAAAAAGACGAATTCTTTAGAAGACAGTTGAATTCTCAATGAAAAGGTGAATTCTCAACAAAATAGTTAAATTTTCAACCAAGAAGTTGCATTTTCAACCAAATAATTGAATTTGTTAGAAAACATTTCAATTTTCGACAAAAAAATATGAATTTTCCATCCAAAAGGATAATTTTTCTGCTGAAATAGACGAATCTGCAACAAAACATTTGAATTTTGGACCAAAAATAATTACTTTTTAACAAAATACTTGAATTTTTAACAATTAATTTTTAAACAAACAGTTGTATTTTGAACCAAATAGTTTAATTTCATTTTTAACCAAATAGTAGACTGCTCAACCTACAAAGATGAATGCTTAACAAAAAATGTAATACTTGGTATTTTAAACCAAAAAGACGAATTTTCAACCAAGAAGATTAATTTTCTATCAAAAAAGATAAGTTTTCAAATAATAATGTAAAAACATATATTTCAAACAAAAAATATGTTAATTTTAAATAAGAAACAGTTGAATTCTTACAAAAAAAAACATGGATTCTAAAAAAATAAAGACTTTACAGTCAAAAAAGAAAAAAATTCATGCAAACTGTTTAAACTTTCCCGCCAGAAGACGAATTTTCTAAAAAACAGTTGAATTTTCAGCACGAAAATATGGATTTTCAACCAAACAGTAGCACTTTTAACCACAAAAGAAGAATATTAAGCTCAAATAGATAAATTTTCAGTCCAACAGATTACCTTTAACCACCCAGGTGAAAAAGTTATATATAGTTTATACATAAAAGACAAAACAATGATATTTTTTAATAAGTTTTTCTCTGTATAAAACAAATTAAAAATATTAGTGTTTTGTTCACTATATATATAAAAAATTACATATATAACTTTTTCACAATTTTTAACTAAAAATATAATCATCAGGAGGAAAGAAAAATAAATAGAAATATAAGGCAAATAAATTTCTGACAAGAATATTATATCAGGGTAGCTGCAAATCTTCATTTTCAAAATTCCCTAATTGTTCCCTAACCAATTTTGCATCTTTCCTGACCATTAAAGTTCAAAGGCCGCAGGGAATAAGATAATTTCAAATGAAAATTTATTATCCTTGTCAGTTATTTAAAGTGCCTCGTATAGAAATTTCCTGACTTTTGCCCTGATTTCCAGGTTTTCCCTGACCTACAGCTAACCTGTATCAAGTGTTATTTGTTAGTAAATTTTATAGTTTTAAGCTGCAACTGCTGCAAGTCAAATTATACAATACTTGATCCTACAGAAATTGTAAGGTCAATTTGTAAAATATGGACACCCTATATGTGAGGATTCTCGGAACTTTTATATCTACACCTCGGACAAGGGAAAGAAAGGTATTCGAGGTTAGAAGACTGCAGCATAAACGCGTAAAAACAGTACGATCCCTCGGTTAACCGCAGGAATAAGAAGCCAAGCCACCTACAAAGTTGCAAAGCACCAATGATTCGTCTTATTCCAGATCATTTATCACTCAGTAAAACGCTAAATTGCTTCCTACTGTAAGAGAACGGACATAAGCGGAGTGGAAAAAAAATCATTCACATAAAACAATATATCTGCATATGCCAAATGGAAACGAATAGCATGAAAGATTTTAAATTTATATTTTCGGAATTGACTTAATATACATTTTTCAAATAAACCTAACAGTGTTGCAATTTCGAAGAATCACAGCGATTTAGTAGTTCAATTTTAGATAAAAGACGGAATTTTTTTCCGTAAATAGGGGATTGAAAGAGGATTTCATTTATTACTGCCTTAACTAAATATTGGCTCTTATGAGGCTGCAGCCAGATTTTCTAGCTAGAAAAATCTAGGCTTTCTCTCTGCTGACCCTCGACAGGTTATTATCGTATGCTATTTGTCTTAAATTATGTATATATAACTTTTTAGCACTATGTTTTTGAATCAAAAGCGATAAGAGACTTTATTCATAAAAATATATTTTAAAAACAATTTCTATCAATTAATTATTTT
>JAABKJ010004258.1:0-24625 GCA_011634705.1 Andricus grossulariae
ATAATATATAATGATAGTAATAATAATAATTTTGGTTATTATTGTTTTTTACACTATAATATTTTTCTAGCTGAGATTGAAAAATGTTTTGAACATATGAGAGGATTCAACTGATAAACATACATTAAAAACAAGTTTAACGTCATAGTTAGAGAAAGCCAAAACAAAAAAGTAGGTTTTTCAAATAGTTAATTTTGTATTTTTCAAATTATTTCTTTCTAGCTTACCTGGATAAATACTTCAAACAACCCACGGCTCTGTAATGAAAATAATACACTACAAAAAAAATTGATGAGAATAAGGAATCAAAATCTATTTACTGGTCTAAATACATTTAAAAAATTCAAACATGAGCATTTTTCGAATATGCTGTTCATCTATTTCTCAATCTTTGATCTTCTCGACATTTTTTCTGATGTATCTTCATCAGTAGAAAGTGCTGAAGTGTTCAACAGACTTTTCAAAACTATTATCTAAAAAAAAATTTCAACCTAAAAATTACAACAACTTAATTTCAAATTAAAACTGAATCTTATCTGTAAGATTGATATGTGAAGGTATTTTAAAAAACCCATAAAATGTTATTTTGGGAGAAGGATTGAATATTGAGAAAAGAAGAGAAATTTTTGTCAGAAATATAATTTTACAATTGGGAAAGAGGTTTTCGAGTGAAAAAATATATTTTTTTCTTTTCTACTGTAGACTCTAGAGTAGGTTTATATTTTTCGAATAGTAAAGTTCGATTCGCATGAAAATAGATCACAGCATCCCGTACCTGTATGGGAATGCCGTTGAACTGGTTTAATAGTGTTCTACCTTGATCCGCATCATTGGTGTTGCGTAACAATCAGCAGCTACATAAATCACTGTATAGACCTATGTCCTATATAACTAACGTATTTATTAACGAAGGCCTTTTTTGATACTAAACTATTTCAATGCAATAATTTCACCGTTTTGGGGCATCATTTTATCCCAGGAATGCGGGGATTAGTCACTAAGGGAATTTTAGTAACTTCATTTTAAAATAGGACAAGGGATCGTTCACAAACTACTTCACACTTGGAACGACACACTTGGGACTACGACACACTTGGGAAATGCGAATAAAAATTGTTTGAAAGTTGGAAAAAATGAAAATAAGGGACTTTATTTTACAAGTGAAGAATCTAAATACAGAGTCGACATGTCCTACCTCTATTCCCCACTCTCTCTTTTGTAAAAAGCTCTTCTTTTCTGACATGTTTTCAAGAAACTTCCCCTATTTTTCGTTTTTTCGCTGAAATGCAAACGATACGAACTGAGCTAATAGAACCCAATAAGAATATCCAATTATTTTTAATTGAAAGTTACTTCTTTTAAATTGAATAGTCTAGTATTATATTTTGGATTCAGAATTCATCTTTTGCGGTTTAAAATTTTACTATTTGGTTGAAAAATTAAGTATTATGTTGGAAATTAATTTCCTTAACTGAAAATTTAACTAATCCATTTTTTTGCTGAAAATTGATCGTTTTTATTTGAGAATTCAACTATTAAATTTTTCATTAAAAATTCATCTTGTTTGGTTGACAATTCAACTACTTGTTGAAAATAGAACTAATTTGTCAAAAATTCATTTTTTACTTGAAGATCCACCTCCTTTGTTAAAAATTTAAATATTTTGTTGAAAATTAGTTTTTCGGGTTCAAAATCAATTTTTTGAAATGGAAACTTAACTTTTCCATTTTTAATTGAAAATCGATTATTTTTAGATTAACCCTCAAATGGTACACTAGCGCGAATTACCACCGGAAATTTTTTTATTTTGATGACATTTACGGAGGCACAGCTGCAGTGGCTTATCCCCACTATATTAAATATATATGTGAAATATACTTAATATATGCTAGATGTTTATTATATGTTCAATATTTTAAATATTTAATATTAACATTGCAAAAAACCAATTCGCACCAATGTACCTTTGGTAGGGGCCAAAAAGGAGTGCACTCTTTGAGGGTTAAAAGTCAACTCTTTAGTTGAAAATTAACTTTTTTTATTGAAAATTCATATTCTTAGGTCGAAAATTCAACTGTTTTCTATAAAATACGTGTTTTTGGCTTAGAAATTTAACAATTTCGTTGAATATGCGCCTTTTTGGGTTGACAATTCTATTATTTTGGTAGAAAATTGAACAATTTGGTTTGAAAATTAACTTTTTGGTTGAAAAGTTAATATTTCATGGTCGAAAATTAGACTGGTTTGTGAAAAATTTGCCTTTTTGGTTTAAAAACTTAATACTGGTTAAGATTTTTTTCCTCTTTTGAATGAAAAATCTTCCATGATTGAAAATTTATCTGGTTTTGTAGAAATGTAATCCTTTTTGGTTAAAAGTGCAACTGTTTGGTAGAGAATTAATCTGTTTTGTTTAAGGATTCAACTATTTTTTTTTTAAATTCTTCCTTTTTGGTTGAATTCAACTGTTTTTGATTTAAAATTAAAATCTTTTTTGGTTGAAATATCAACTGTTACATTTTTCGTTCAGAATTCATCTTTCTTGTTTAAATTTGACTGTTTTTAATTTTTAATACAAATCTTTTTTTTTCATTGAAATATGAAGTATTATATTTCTTGTTGAGAATTGATCTTTTTTGATTGATAATTCAATGTTGTTAATTCAAAATAAAAATGTTGTTCTGTTGAAAAATCAACTATTGCAACTCTCGTTGAGATTTCATATTTTTTGTTGAAAAAATATCATTTTAGTTGAAAATTCAACTATTTTGTTGAAATTTTAATTATTTCGTTGAAAATTCAACTATTTTGTTAAAAGGTCTTCTTTTTTGTCGAAAATTTAATTATTTTTTCAACATTCGTCTTCTTGGCTTGAAGATTCAACTATATGTTTGAAAATGCAGCTGTTTGTTGTACTAGTTAAATCTTTTTTGTTCGAAAATTCGACTATTTGGTTAAAAATTCATCTTTGTAGGTTGAAAATTCATCTTCGTAGTTTGAAAATTTAACTGTTTGGTTAAAAATTGAATTCCTTTTTAAAAATCCCTCTTTTTGCTTTAAATTTCAACTATTTGGTTGAAAAATTAACTTTCTGGGTTTCAAATTTCGACGTTTGAGCTTGAATTTATTCTTCTATTTGAAAGCATTTTGGGCTGTGGTGTATGTTAAAATATTATGTTTGTAACTTTGTATGTTGTTTAAGATTTGGTAGATGATCTGTGACGAAGAAGGGAGGGGTGGAAAAAGTTATCAAAATAGCATGACGTAGTTTTTGAACTGCCCCTAACTTGATTTAAAGATATGAAACTTATTTAGAATAACGGTAAAAATTCATCAGAAATTTGATGATTGAATAATTTACATATTTCATGAATTGGAAAACATACTACAATTTAGCAGAAATATATCCCGCATTCAAAAGTATGGCTGCCCAAGGTTTCGTGAAATAAGATAGGATTTTCTTTTCAAGAAGTATTTAATTTAAAAAGAAATATTTGTAACAGTGGCGTTCCATGGATTAGTATGATTTTTGGTTATTGCATAGACTTTAGAATAACAAATATTAGCGTAGAAGCATTTTTCTTAAAATTTTCAATTTTTTGTACAAATATTTGCACATTAAATTTTCTTTTGACTCCGTTTTAATTGATCTTATAAAAAAATGATCTTATACAAACTTACGACATTTGTATTGTTTATTTAAAAAAAAGTACTAACTTTCGTGTTTGGCTTAAGTAGACTTCAAATATTTTTATTCGTTTGTTTGTTCAATGACGACGTTTTCCTTAGGCTAAACAATAACAATAAAAGAATCATCTGTCTAAAAAACACTTGAAATTCCTCGATTTATTATGTATTTGAAACTTAAAATTGAAATCCGCTGTTAACTTTCAATTTGTTTCCAACTGTTACAAAAATGTCACCTTTCCGAAGTATTTCTAAATATTTTAAGTGGATTTAACAGATTTCAAGACATGTCGAGGAATCTCACAGAATTTAAAGGGATTTAAGAGATTACAAAGAATGTTATGAAATTTTAAGGGATTTAAATAGATTTATATTTTAATTCATTTCTATAGACTGTAAAGATTTCAAAGACATTTACCGAATATTGATGAATTTTAACCGATTTAAGAAGATTTCAAGGGATTTTGAGAGATTTTAAAGACTTGAAGGGTTTTCAACGGGTTTCAAACTGTTTAAGGGCAAATCACAAAATTTTTAAAGATTTCAATGGACTTCAAAGAATTTTTAGAAATTGCAAAGTATTTTAAAAGCTTTTAGGGATTTTCGTAATATTGCAAAATATTCCAAGAGATTTCACAGCACTTGCAAAAGGATTGCAAGTAACTTTGAAACATTTCGAGAGATTTCTTAGATTTTTGAAGGATTTTAAGTGGTTTAAGTATATATCACGAGATTTCCAAGATTCTTTTGAGATTTCATGGACTATGAAAGAACTTCTATAAATTATAACTAATTTTAAAAGACTTCCATGGATTTAGAGAGATTTTAACGAGCTTTTGAACATTTTCAATGGGGTTCAAAGTATTTCACGTACAGGATATTACAAAACTTCTGAAGGTTTCAAATGGTTTCAAAAGATTTCAAGGGACTTCAAGAGATTTCTGAAGACTCTGAAGTATTTAAAAATATTTTAAGGAATTTCGAAGCATTTCAAATGATGAAGAGTGTCATATTATTATTTACTTTATACATATTATCATTTAATTATTATTTATTAACACTTTTTTAAAAACAAGTTTTATCAATTTGAAAATTCTCTAAACAACTGCCGCACATTGTGGTGAATAATTTTGATTTTTAAATTCTTTAAATAATTTTTATTTAAACCATTTTTTAAATGCATGATTAGATAAGGAAAAACTGATATCCAAGTGAGTTCATAAAAAAATGCATAGAATGCACAAAACATAGAATTTATGTAATTTTTTAAACTAAACCGCATTCACCGTAATCTCGTAATTTTAAATAAATTGTTCAAACTAAAATTGTCTAAACAATTTAAAAAAGAATCTGGAAAAATCATCTATAAGTTTTTTCGCTATTATTTTTCGTAATAATATAGAGCTCTATCAATTTATGAATGGAGTTTCTCATTTTTTTGTTGAAAAATATATTCGAATTTCGAGAACATTTTTTTGCTCTCCTGAAATTTTTTTTCCTTGGCATCAATATGTTTCGGACGTGACACCCTTCAAATATTTATTTGAATTTTTTGTATAGGTTTGGTTGCCGCAGTGAATCATTAGTAGCCATTTTCTGATATATTCCCATATTTTAAGTATTATAGCATATTTTTTTGCGTATATTTGTGTAAAGGCCAATTATTTTTATACAAAATCAATAACAACGATGTTAAAAAATCTTGAAAAGAAGTGACCCAAATTTTCAGCTGCACATATTCTTGAAATTTTTTTAACCCAGTTTATTACACTAATCGTTTGTTACTCTAGAGACTATGCAGTAATTAAAAATTCTGAAAATCCATAACTTGATAACGAAGAGGTAGTATTTAATAAAAAATTGTGACTCTTCATTTATTTTCAAGCACAAATAATTTCGGTATATGCCTAGACACTTCGTTTAGAAAATTGGAACGTTTGTAAGAATGAATGAGCATCTAATTTTCGAACACAATTTTTTTTTTAAATTTAGTTTGTGTTAGACGATTTTTTAACATACTTAAATCTATGCAAATAATAATTAGCTCTGAAATTAGTTTCTTAATAATAATTTATGAACTGATTTTAAATTTAGCAGTATATTTTAATCAAATGGGTAGTTCTGATGTCGAAACGTTTTTAACTACCGTCAAACGGGGTAACTTTGGACATGTAAGGTAAATTCGGACATTTCTAAGTTGATAGTTTAAATTACTTAAGGTAGTTTTAACCAGAATATGGAATCAGTTTAAGCCTTAACTGGTTCTAGATTCGGGTTAAAACCACTTTAAGTAAGTTAAACTGTGAATTTAGGAATGTCTGCATTTACCCCACATGTCCGAAACTACCTCGTTTGATAGTACTTTTTCTAGACACAATTTTCTAAAAAGAATTTGATTTTCCACCAACTTCGATATTGATTAAGCTGGTATTTGCTAACTTTGTTCACATTTTCCTCGGGCTTATCGCAGGGGATTCTCGTGATTCGTTTTGAGGCAAACATACAAGTGCAACTAGTCCCTTGAACGGTAGAGCAAATTGTGGAACTTTATTTATTTCCATTGTAAAAAATTCCTTTAGTGATCATTTCCAGAAACTTATTAAAATTTCTACTCTGTTTAATGAAGGACGTGACCACTCCTTCGTAATTACTCATTATCTAAATCGCCTATATGTATCTACACTCTACAGGCAGCTCAGCTTATAAGCGCGTTTGTTTGGAATTTGGATCGATGGCAACATAATACAATATTTTCATCCGGAGATTTTACTTATAGCACCTGAGGGATTTCTAGTTTAATGATGCAGCGAATTTTGGGTAGAAGAGGTTCTCCTTCAGGGGTCTTTTCGATTTGAATTCCTTTCTTTATCAATTTAAAAGAAAATATTCTTGATAGAAGGAGATCTTTGTACCAACAAAATAAAAAATTTAAGGTTACTTCACCTTTTCTTTAGAGTCTTATTTATGCTATCGAATTTAATAAATAATTTGGTTCTAATATTGAATGAGAGACAAGCAAGAGGTAGTTCAAAAATTACGTCACGCTGCCTAGCAGGGGAGGGTGGGGGTTTAAAATATTTTGTAACGATTTTTAACGTAAGGAGATAGGGGTTAACGCAAAATGTGACATCAGACATGGAAAACATAAATGTGAATGTAAATTTTTTTAAATGCTTCCCTATTCCCATCTATTAAACTATTAAATTTATCATTGAGAATTCAAATTTTTTGTTTGAAAATTCAACTACTTGGTTGAAAGTTGAACTACTTTGTTCAAAATTCAATTCATTGGTTGAAGATTGAACTATTTGGTTGAAAATTCCTTTTATTTTTGTTTTGTTTCAAACTTAATTTTTTTATTTGAAAATTTAAGTATTGGGTTTGAAATACATGTATTTTGTCAAAAATTCGTCTTTATTGCTAGAAAATTAATCGTTTTTAGTTTGAAATGTAATTGAAAATTTGACTCCTTGGTTGAAAGTTGAACTACTTTGTTAACATTTCATTTTATTAGTTGAATGTCCATATTTTTGTTTGTCAAAGCAACTGTTTATTTAATAATTATTTATTTTTTGGAAAAATCTACTATTAGGTCGAAATTTCATCTCTTTAGTTAGGTTAAAAGTTGATATTTTTTGGTGAAGGATTTAACTGTTTTGTTGAAAATTCGTTTTTTTTGTTACGAAATTAATTTTCTGAACTGAAAATTTAGCTATTTCATTTTTTGCTGAAAATTGATTTTTTTTTGAATTCAGAATGCAACTATTTGCTTGAAAATTAACTTTTTAACTATGAATTAATCTGTTTATGTTGAGGATACAAATATTGTGTTGAAAATTTGGGTTTTGGTTAAAATTTAATTTTTTAACTTAACATTTAACTACTTGGTTAAACGTTGAACATCTTTGTTAAACATTCATTTTTTTTAAATTATAAATTCATCATTTTAGTTGATTTTAGTGGATTTTTTGGTCTCAAATTTTATTTTTTTGTCAAACATTTGTCTTTTGAGGCTGATAATTCGTCCTTTTGGATGGAAAATTCCACTGTCTTCTGAAAAACTCCTCTGCTTGTCTTGAAAATTCAATCATGTGGCTCAAAATATAACTATGTTTGGTTGAAGTATAATCTAGGTCCGTCCACTCAGTACCGCTACCAAGGCAAAATGAAAAATGGAAAACGCCTTATTTTTTTTATTTTATTTTTTTGCAAATTTTATGCTGAAAAAACATTTTTTTTGCTCTTCAAACTTCCGAGATAAGGGTGGCGGCGCTAGCACGACATCCACTCAGCGTCGCCACCTATGAAAACTGAAAAAAAATTATTATAATGAAATAAACGATTAGGGTACATTTTTTGTTCTTTTTTTTGCTTTCCGAAAACATATAATACGTGTTCCAAAAAACTACCCCTAAGTCATACATACCTACCCCTCGTGGCCAAAAATGTTCTAAAAGTGTAAAAACAACCTTGAACAACGTAAAGATGATTAACAACTCTGAATTAATGATCTAAACCTTGAAAATCTACCCCTTTTATAATTTCTCCAAAAAACTACAGTTCCACGTAAATTTATGTAGCGGAACTTACCTATAATTATAAAACGCATCAAAAACAATAATATTCAGAAAACACAGTTGGCGGGAATTTTTTGCTCTTTGTTTGCCCTCCGATGACATAAAATGTCCCAAAAAACTACCCCTCAGTTATACATACCTGCCCCTCGTGACCAAAAATGTTCGAAAAGTGTAAAAACAATTTTGAACTATGAAAAGATGATACAGAACTCTAAATTATTTATTTAACACTTGAAAAGTTACCCCTGCTATTATTTCCCCCGAAAACTACCTTTTTACATAAATTCATGTAGCGGAACTTACATATACTTATAAAACGCTTACAAACCAATAATATTCATAAAACACAGTTGGCGGGAATTTTTTTCTCTTTTTTTTTTCTCTCCGATGACACATATTACGTGTCCAAAAATACTACCCCTAAGTCATACATACCTACCCCTCATGACCAAAAATATTCTAAAAGTGTGAAAACAATCTTGAACTACGTAAAGATGGTTCAGGACTCTAAATTAATTATTTAACACTTGAAAATCTACCTCTTTTACATCTCGTCCTAAAAACTAACCTTCTACGTGAATTTATGTAGCGGAACTTACATATACTTATAAAACGCCTCAAAAATAATAATATTCATAAAACACAGTTGGCGGAAACTTTTCGCTCTTTTTTTGCTCTTCGGTGACATATAATACGTGTCCCAAAAAACTACCCCTAAGTCATACATATTTACCCCACGTGAACAAAAATGTTCTGAAAAGTTAAGAACAACCTTGAACTACGTAAAGATGATTCAGAACTCTAAATTAATTATTTAACACTTGAAAATTGACCCCTTTCATAATTTCCTCTGAAAACAACCCTTCAATGTAAATTCATAAAACGCATCAAAAACAATAATTTTCATAAAACACTGTTAGGCGAGACTTTTGCTCTTTTTTTCGCTGCGATGGCCAATATTAAATGTTATAAAAAACTACCCCTGAATGAAACGTATCAACATCTCGTAACTGAAAATTTCCTGAAAATATAAAAACATGTGCAAACAATATCAAGATGATTCAGACCTTTAAATTTACTAATTCCTTGTTGGGAATTTATGTATTCTATAATTGACCCCGTGAGTATTAGTTAACGTATTAGTCAAATTTAATTAAATTAAAAAATAACTGGACAATCTACTGAAGTTTGAGTGCCCTAGACAATACTTATCATCACCAGTGTGTACATTATTACAGGTAAGAATTTTTATATACTATATTTAGCTGCAAATATTTATTCCAATAATAAAACTATCGTTAATTATTATATTGAAGTTGAAACGGAATTTAAACTCCGAGAGTTCCAGATTATTGAGATATTCGAATAATAGATTCCTGATTTTGTTGCTCCACCAATTAAAGTATCGAAATTTATAAATTAAAAATGTTTAATTTCTGAAAAAAGATCTTTCTCCTTCGCTTCGGTGGGAATGGAACCTAACTTCTTCCGATTGCCGGTCGGGTGCTTGAAGCAGTAAGCTACTAGAGAGATCGAAGGCAGATACTTGTTTCAGATATACGCTTTTCATAGCAAGGAGTTTTGTTTTGAATACAAGTTAATTTAGAAGGAATCTGTATTGTCATCGAAAAAATGAAAAGCGTATATCTGAATAAAGTGTCTGCCTTCGATCTCTAAATAGCTTAGTGGTTAAATCACCCGACCGGCAATCTGAAGACGTGAGGTTCGATTCCCACCGGAGCGAAGGAGAAAGGTCTTTTTTCAGAAATAAAAAATTTTTAATTCATAAATTTCAAACTCCATCTAGTCTGAAAAGAAGTTAAGAATTTCCGTTATTTAAGGAGTTACCTTAGATCGATATTGTTGATGTCCATTTTCACAGACAGTGAACGATATCTACACATGATCGATCGTTACCAACTCCGATGATAATACAGATTCCTTCTAAAGTTTCGGATTTTTTTTCTAGTCAAATTCGAAATTCCAGATCATTTTGCTACGCGATTAATAGATTCCCAATTTTTTTACTCCATGAAAGTGAAGTACTAGATTTTTTTCTTCTTCGAATTCAAAATTCAAAAATTATTCTGCTACACGGATAATAGATTCCATTTTTTTTGCTATTCGAAAATGAAGTATGGGATTTTTTGCTACTCGAAACCCAAGAACTGGACTTTTTGCTACACGAATTCGAAGTTCTACAATATTCTGCTACTCTAATAAAAGATGCCATATTTCTTTTTTTCAAAACTTGAATACTGAATTTGTTTCTACCTGAATTCGAAGTTCTAGATTCATCTACTATACAAATAATAGATTTTCAATTTTTTTGCTTTTCGAAAAATAAAGTACCGGATTTATTTGCTGATCGTATTTCATATTCCAGATAATTCGGCTACACGAATTCATATTCGAATTCATATTCGAGTACGAAAAAAATCCAGTACTTTAGTTTCGAAAAGCAACCAAATCGGGAATCTAATAATCGGGTAGCAAAACAATCTCTAAAATAATCAAGAAACAAAAAAATCTGACACTTTATGTCCGAGGAGCAAAGAATTCGGCAACGTATTGTTCGGGTAGCAGAATAATCTATTACTTCAAATTCGAGCAGTAAAAAAATCCAGTACTTTAATTTCGTGGAGCAAAAAATGGGGAATCTAATAATTGGGTAGCAAAATAATCTAGAACTTGAAAATCAAGTAGCAAAAAAATCCGACACTTTCTTTTCGAGGAACAAAAAAATCGGGAATGTATTATTCAAGTAGCAGGATAATCTAGAACGTCGAATTCATGTAGAAAAAAGTCTAGTTCTTTAGCTTCGAAGAGCAAAAAAAATGAAATCTAATATTCGTGTAGAAGAATAATCTAGAACTGCGAATTTAAGTAGCAAAGCAATCTAGTATTTCAGTTTTGACCAGCATAAAGATCTGAAATCTATTATTCGAGCAGTATGGAGATCCGACATTATCACTTGAATAAATATTTGCAGCTGAATATAGTATATAAAATTTTGTTACCTGTAATGATGTACACACTGGTGATGAAAAGTATTATCTAAGGTAGTTAAACTTCAGTAGATTGTACAGTTATTTTTTTCGTTTAATTAAATTCAACTTATAGTTAATAAATACTTACGGGGTAAATTATAGAAGACATGCATTTCAAACGAGGAATTAGTCAATCTAAAGGTCTGCATCATCTTTATATTGTTTGAACTTGTTTTCATATTTTCAGGAAATTTTCAGTTTCGAGATGTTGATATGTCTCCCTCAGGGGCAGTTTTTTATGACATTTTATATTGGCCATCGCAGAGAAAAAAAGGGTAAAAGTCTCCCGTAACCGTATGTTCCGAATATTATTATTCTTTACGCGTTTTATAAATTTACATGGAAGGTTAGTTTCCGGGGAAAATTATAGCAGGAGTAACTTTTCAATTGCTAAATAATTGATTCAGAGTACTGAATCATCTTTACGTAGTTCAAGGTTGTTTTCACACTTTTAGAACATTTTTGGTCATGAGGGGTAGGTATGTATGACTTAGGGGTAGTTTTTTGGGACACGTAATATATGTCATCGGCGAACAAAAATAGGAGCGAAAAAATCCCGCCAACCGTAGTTTATGAATATTATTGTTTTTGATGCGTTTTATAAGTATATGTAAGTTCCGCTACATAAATTTACGTGGAAGGGTAGTTTTCGGGATAAATTCTAAAAAGGGTAAATTTTCAAGTGTTAAATGATTAATTGAGAGTTCTGGCTCATCTTTACGTAGTTCAAGTTTGTTTTTACACTTTTATAACACATTTGATCACGAGGGGTAGGTATGTACGCCTTAGGGGTAGTTTTTTGAGACACGTATTTTATATCATTGTGGGGAAAAAAAAGATCAGAGAATTCCCGCCAACCGTGTTTTATGAATATTATTGTTTTTCATGCGTTTTATATGTATATGTAAGTTCCGCTACATAAATTTACGTGGAAGGGTAGTTTTTGGGAGAAATTGTAAAAGGTGTTAATTTTTCAGTGTTCAATATTTACTTTTGAGTTCTGGATCATCTTTGCGTAGTTCAAGGTTGTTTTGACACATTTATAACTTTTTTGATCGCGAGGAGTAAGTTTGTACGCCTTAGGGGTTGTTTTTTGGGACGTGTATAATATGTCATCGCAAAGCAAAAAAAGAGCAAAAAATTCCTGCCAACTGTGTTTTATGAATATTATTGTTTTTAATGCGTTTTATAAGTATATGTAAGTTCCGCTACATAAATTTACGTGGAAGGGTAGTTTTTGGGAGAAATTGTAGAAGGGGTTAATTTTCAAGGGTTCAATATTTACTTTGGAGTTCTGGATCATCTTTACGTAGTTCAAGTTTGTTTTTACACTTTAATAACGCTTTTGTTCACGAGGGGTAGGTATGTATGACTTAGGGATAATTTTTTGGAATACGTATCATATCTTTTCGGAGAGCAAAAAAAAAGCAAAAAAATCTACCGAATCGGTCAATTGTTTCGAAAGTTATCGTGCTGACAAACTAAAAATCTACATACGTATGTACACGCATACATATATACACACGTACACTTGTGTCGTTTGTCCAAAAATTTGTTTTTGTATAATATTAATGTTATTTTTTACGAATAAAACAAAAACTACGCGTCCTATCAAAAAATGTTTAATAACAGATTTGTATCCCTTCTTTGGATAAACAATTTTTTTACATGAATCTTTTTTCTTAGCTTGTCTCGTATGTCCAAAAAGTTTATTTCTTATTTTTAATATTGTTTTCTAAGAATAAAACAAAAACCACGCGTCCTATCAAAAAGTGATTAGTACCAAATTTGTAGAACTTTTTTGGGTGCAGAATTTTTGTATTTATAAATTTTTTTCGCCTTGTGCATATTCTAACCGCAAAATGGAGTTTTTGATTTTTCATTATTTTTTGTTGTAGTTAAAACCAGAACCGTTTGCCAAAAAGTTTAAATTTTCGATTTTTTAAGAAAATTGAAAATCTAATACCTTCTCTGATGAGAATGTAAAAAAAGTGCGCATCCTATGAGAAGAAAAAAACAATTTTGTTATTAAACATTTTATTGCAACTTGTGTCGTTTTTCCATATATTCAATTTGTTTATTTTTAATGCTAGTTTTCACGATTTAAACCAAAAATACGCATCCTAGCGTGAAGTGGTTCTAAGAAAATTTTTATAACAAAAGTTTAAAAAAATTTTATAGATCATTTTTCGTTGAATAACTTTTGTCTATTCATTTTTTCCCGTCTCTTGTGTGGTTTTTCCAAAAATCAAATTTTTTCATTTCTAATGTAATTTTTTACGATTAAAACAAAAACCACGCTTCCTTAAAAAAATTATTTATGAAAAATTTTTATAGTGCTTGTTTGTGTGAGCAACTTTTGTCCATTATTTTTTTTCATAGCTTGTGTCGGTTGTCCAAAAATGTAATTATTTTATTTTTAATTTTATTTTCTAAGATTAAAACAAAAACTACGCATTCTATCAAAAAGTGATTTCTTATAAATTTGTAGATATTTTTTGAATGCACAAGTTTTGTCTATTCATCTTTGTACCTACCTTGCGTCGTTTTTCCAAAGATTTAACTGTTCTATTTTTAATGCTATTTTTTACGAATAAAACAAAAACTACGCATCCTATCAAAAAGTGATCAATAAAAAATTGATAGATCCTTTTTATATGCACAATTTTTTTTCATCTTTTTAATATCTTATATAGTTTGACCGCAAAATTGAATTTTTGATTTTTAATTATTTTTTGTGCGATACAAATTTGACTTTTTGATTTTTCAATAAATTCAAAAAGTTGTTATAATAAACAACTTGTTCGAATAAACAACTTATGTTCGAAAAGCAACGTTTTCCTCCTCCTGACTTTTTTTCCTATCGTGCGCTTTTGGCCTAAAATGTTCATTTTCGTTTGTTTTTTGCAATTTTGTAAATGCTATAACTACAGTAGTTTTTGTTTAATCAAAAAAATTCATAAGGATAAATTGTTCGCATTTTTGTGTACTATGGACGTTCGTTCATAGAATTTTCAAATCTTGGAAAAAAGTGGTCTCAAAAATTTTTTAAATGCGCTCACTTTTTGTATTTTTATCCAAAATGGCTAACTAACAAACTTGGCTTCCATTTTAGGACACTTGAAGAGTATACTGAAGCCCAGTCAAATCTGTAAATTCTTTCGAAAGTTATCGTGCTGACAGGCTAAAAATCTATATACATACATACACACATACACACAGACGGTCACATTCGCGAAAACCTGTTTTTCGGGTTCAGAAGGTCTCAAAATGTGTTAATTTGACAAAAACCGGTGGGTCAAATTTTACAAAAATCTAATACCTTCTCTGGATGAGAATGAAAAAATACAAATTTTCAAGTACAGTGAGCATTAATGATGATTATTTTATTGGTTTAATCGTTAGAAATGGTATTGAGAACATAAAAACAATGAAATATTGTGAAAAAAAAACACGAGATGAAAAAGAAATGAAATAGGCAAAGTTTTGATGAGAATGTGCCCACTTATCGGGCTGATTTTTTTACTATTAATGTACTTTGTTACGAATAAAACAATAACTACACATCCTATCAAAAAGTGACCAATGAAAAATTTTTAGATCTTTTTTTTTCTCATAAACTTTGTTCAATCATCATTTGTTGTATCTTGCAAAGTTTCGCCGTAAAATTGGATTTTTTTATTTTTAATCATTTTTTATGCAATAAAAATGCGAATTTTCGATTTTTCAAGAAAATTCAAAAAGTCGTTATGACAATCTTGCAGGGTGTGCAAAAAGAAAGATTTTTCTGATCATGACTTTTTTTCGTATCGTGCGTCGTTTGGCTGAAAATGTTAATTTTCGTTTCTTTTTTTTGGGATTTTGAAAATGCTGTAACTCTGAAAATATTCATTTTATCAGAAACTGTCATTATAATAAATTGTGTAAATTTTTTGTACTATGGAAAGCCGCACATATAATTTTCAAATTTTGAAAAAAAATAATCTCGAAAATTTTCAAAATGCTCTAACTTTTCGAATTTTTATCCAAAATGGCTGGCTAACGAACGAAAATTAGTCAGGGAGGCTTAAAGAGTATACCAACGGAAAATCTAATCGCTTAATTCTTTCGAAAGTTATCGTGCTGACAAACTAAAAATCTACAGATAGACTAACAGACAGACACATTCGTAAAAACCTGTTTTTTGGTTCAGGGGGTCTCAAAGCATGGAAATTTGATAAAAACCGGGGGGGGGGGTCAAATTTTACGCAAATCTAATACCTTCTCTTGATGAGAATGTAAAAATACAAATTTTCAAGTACAGCGAGCATTATTGATGATAATTTTATTGTTTTAATCGTTAGAAATGGTATTCAGAACATACGAACAATGAAATATTGTGAAAAAACACATACGAGATGAAAAAGAAATGAAATAGGCAAAGTTTTGATGAGAATGTGCCCACTTATCGGGCTGATTTTTTCACTGTTAGTGTACTTTCTTACGAATGAAACAAAAACTACACATCCTATCCACAAGTAACAAATAACAAGTTTGTAGATCTTTTCTTTACGCACAAACTTTGTTGAACCATTATTCGCCATATGTTGCACAGTTTGGCCGTAAAATTGGATTTTTATTTATTTTTTATGCAATAAAAATGTGATTTTTCAAGAAAATTCAAGAAGTCGTTATGATAATCTTGTAGGGCGTACAAAAAGAAACATTTTTCTTCTCATGACTTTTTTTCTTATCGTGCGTTGTTTGGCTGAAAATGTTAATTTTCGTTTCTCTTTTTGGATTATAAAAATGCGGTAACTCGGAAAATGTACATTTTATCGAAAAATGTCATTGAGATAAATTGTGTGAATTTCTTAGCACTATAGACAACCGCACATATAATTGTCAAATTATGAAAAAAAAATTCTCAAAAATTTTCAAAATGCTCTAATCTTTTGAATTTTTATTCAAAATGGCTGGCTAACGAACTTGAACTTTAGTTTAAGAGACTTAAAGAGTATACCAAAGGAAAATCGAATCGATCAATTCTTTCGAAAGTTATCGTGCTAACAATCTAAAAATCTACAGACAGACTAACAGACATTCGCAAAAACCTGTTTTTTGGATTCAGGGGTCTCAAGGCGTGAACATTTGACGAAAACCGGGGGGGGGGGGGTCAAACTTTACGCAAATCTAATACCTTCTCTAGATGAGAATGTAAAAACAGCCTCGTACCAGACATACACTGAGACACCTTCTATTTGAATAAATGATAAAAATTAATCAACCGGTAGTATACTTCTTTTATCATTTTGTAATCATTTTCATTTGAACTCTTGAAGCTAAAAATTTGTTAATTAAAAAAAATAACAACTGAACTCTAAATTAAAGCACTTGAAGGTGATTCCACACCTAGACTCTAAGACACGTTCCGAGGAAAAATGAGTTTTCGGCGTCAAGTTTTTGTCGCGCGACAATCGACTGTGTCTCACGTCGCACTGGGGTGCGTTCCAAGCGACCACCCGGGTGAATTGGTGGGTGAAGTGAAGGAGTGGGCGAAGTTTACTAGGGTGAAGTGGAAAGGGCACGGTAGAATGAACGGCTCCCAGTGTGCGCCGGGTGTATGTTTAGATTTAGATGTTTGGCGCGTAATGTTTGTCACATTGGACTCTTTTGATTGTGAGTCGTCCATTACGGGTCCATTTGTCATGTCAACAATTGAGTCGCCCTTCAGCATAACGACCTTCTGAACTAAAATACAAGTATTTGATATTATTACAAATACTGCTTAATATTATTACACACATATACTCTTTGAAGAGTATATGCATAAACAATTTTTTGGAAATAAACACAGCGGACCATAACCTATAAAGTAGTATCTTTTTTGCAATTACTTACGTTCCATGTCATACGCCACTATGTTCCCGTACTCATTCAGCAAGGGACCGTTATTATCGCCCATAATAACAACGTGCTTTTCTGGGACATAATCCATAATTTCTAACTCTTTTCAGTAGATACTGTCACTTTAATGTCTCTTATGTCAGCGTATACAGCGTACTGCTTACTGACGCGTACTAAACTTTCAACTTCCCGCCACTTCTTCCCGCCAATTTCACTGTTCATTTGCTCCCTCCTACCTATTTTCGCTGGGTGAAATAGTCACCCATCGAGTGACCCCCACTCTTCAACCTAGTGATCTTTGAACGGTTCACCCGGGTTGATCCGCCCACTCACCTAGCGCCGCTGAACGGCTCCGAGTGCACTTGAGTGCATCCGGGTGGTCTCCTGGAACGTACCCTAGGCAGTAGTGAACTTGCCCCCCCCCTTATCTTTTTTATTTTGGCACTGAATTTTTTCGACAAAAACCAAGGCGATCAAAATCGTTTTTTGTTTACCTTTTGCATAAAAATCTGTTCATTAATTAGTATATGATAAACGATCATAAACAAAACAAATTCAACAAGTTTTTTCATCACAGATTGTATTTTTCAAGAATATTTTTTACACCATACAAATGCGACACTTAGCAACTAGCAACCTTTTTTATGAGTTTTTTAAGAGAACCGATATTCTCCTTAGATAAATATTCGCCTAACTTTTTTATTGGCAAATTGCGTGATTAAGTTGTCAAAGTCTAAAAAACGGAGTAACTCAGGTTCGATACACAAAATTGCTAAGCTGTTAAGGCGATCTTCTGTCATTGTGGAACGCAAATAGTTTTTTATTCTTTACAAACAAGAAAACGATCTTTCTGCGCTACAGTCGGTCACAGCAATAGTAATGAATATTCTATAGGCAATTTCAACATTCGGAAACACACAAGACAAATCATTTCTATGGAGAAATCTTAATAACTCTAATGAAGACTTGCTGAATTTGTTTGACATAACAAAATACGTAAAAGTGAACAAACTCATCGTCCAATGAAGATTCAAAGTCTGAGTGATAGATTTCTCTTAGTAACTTTTATTTCTTAAGAATTTCGTTTTGATTCCAGGTTATCAAATTGAGTAATAATGTCGAAGTTTTCGTAAATATCTTGATATTTTTCACATATTTCTTTTGGTTCAGTTGACAACCTATCTAAAATGACACACGTAGTTTCCTAACTTTTTCCCGGGACAAATCTGACTCATACAATTGAGTAGCGGTTATTTGGAGTGCTTTTTGTTAAAAACTATCGAAATCATTTCAAATGCAAGCAACCATTTTTATGAGCGCACGGTACTGATCGATAACCTTAGCAATGCTAATGTCAACTTTTTGCAATTTATGACTGATGCCGTTGATTCTTGAAAGCAAAAACGACTACAAAACCAGCATAAAATCAATCTCCAGTTTTTCCTATCGTTCACGAATACCCTTAGCTTCCTGTTTGGTGATCGCATTTTCAGTATCAGTTTTTTCTATAGTTTTCAAAATCTTATCTACATCCTGAAAGTATTAATTCAAAACCTCAACAGTGTCATCACGAGCAGACCATCTAGTAGTGGACAAAGATGCTTATGTCATTGATATGGTTTCTTCAGTGGACCTTAAAATTTCCCACCGATGTGTCGACGCCGTGAACTCCTACCAAATTCAAAGAGTAAGCAGAACATGGAGCATATGTTATATATCTAAACATTTGGTTTCACGAATTTGCGCTTGTAAACCCTTGTACATCCCAGAACAATTGCTGGTGTCATCATAAGATTGACCTCTGCAGTCAACAACTTTCAGGCCCAAAGCCTCCAAAGTAGAAAACACTGTATTTCCCAAACTGACACCACAAGACGATTGTATGTAACGAGAAACACGCAAGATAGGATAATCATTCAAAACAATGTGGCTGCCAGGGGCGGCGAAAGTTTGAATTTCTACTGCGAATTGTATAAATAAAGGGATACTGAGTTAACTGACAATATTTTTTTAAACGATTACGCTGTGAAATTTTACTATTAGTTAAGCAGTCTAGAATCAAAAAAATGTATAATTGATTTAGCTTTTGCTGTTCTAAGATTAGAATGACATATTTGCAACAAAATTGTGAATTCTCAAGAAATTTTAAATATTTTTTCCACAATTCGCCGCCCCCCCACTCCTTTCAGAAGTTTGGCGCCCTGGGCAGTTGCCCATAAGTGCCCATGCTTAAATTCACTGGACTTGAAGCTAAAAAATCTAAAATTTTGTCGTCAAATGATATTTGAAAGTTTCTCAATGAAGCTCCAGCATGAGAGAGGCCAGAGTCTGGCTCAGCATCTTCTCCATCTAGTCGACCAGACTGGCGGGAGAAATTATCAGGCCAGACCAAAAACAGAATCTGGTGAATAAAGGAACCAGATTCTGGTATTTAGTTTAAACACTAGTAATTAATGAAATTGAAAATCTAGCAATCGGAAATCTGAACGATTCACAAGTATGCCCAAATATGCAATAAGCTTATACGGCAAGGGGTTATGTTTGTAATATTTCAGTGTGTCTCGCCTGAAATGTAGTGACGTCTCCCCAGTATATTCTCCTAGAAAGGGCTGACATATAGTAGAAAACTCTTGCAGAAACCTATTTAGTACCATTTTACGTTATTTTAATTTTGTCTGGTGTGTATCATGACCAGTCTGGGCCAGGATCTGCTATACCAGCCTCTGACGCCAGAACAGCACGCTAAAGCGGAACCAGCCGGCCGCTAGGCAGCAAACTGATTCTTCTTTTTCGGGCGCCCAGCTGGCGCTAGTCTGCAGTTATCTTGCTACTAGGGTATTTACACTTTTTTTTTAGGTTATGTGGAATTATATTTATACATTATTTGTAGGCTGCTTTGATTATTGGCATAACTGGAGCTTGCAGGCGAGAATAACTATATAATATGTGTGTGAACGACGTCAAAGATTGTGATTCAATGTTTCTGATCACAATTCCCAAAACGAAAAATTATGTTATATCTTTCACCCTTGATAGAAAATTTTGTATAATCTTGAGAAAGTACTCCGAGGTCAGACCAAAAGATGTTAATTCCAATCACGTTTTCTTGAATTTCCAGAAGGGAAAGGGCGCTAAGCAGGTAATGATGCCATTTTTCATTTGAAAAATAAAGTTATTTTATAATAAAATCACAACACTTCTCTCGTTCCCTGATTAAAGTTTCTGATAGAATGTTCTTTCTAAGGCTATCCAATGGTTTTCGTTTCTTTCCGAACCTGTTCAAGATCTACATCCGATTCTTTCCGAAAATTTCTGATAGGAAATCAATATAATATTTTATGGAAAAATGCTGTTAATTTAATATTGATTTACAAGCTGTTTGCACGAACTTAAATTTTTAGGTCAACATTTTTTTTGCTGTTCTGGCGCCAGAGTCTGGTATAGCAGATCCTGGCCCAGACTGGTCATGATATACACCAGACATATGCCGTATAAGCTTATTGCATATTTGGGCATACCTGTGAATCGTTCAGATTTCCGATTGCTAGATTTTCAATTTCATTAATTACTAGTGTTTAAACTAAATACCAGAATCTGGTTCCTTTATTCGCCAGATTCTGTTTTTCGTCTGGCCTGATAATTTCTACCGCCAGTCTGGTCGACTAGTTATAAAAAGTTACAAAGATGGAGCAGATGCTGAGCCAGACTCTGGCCTCTCTCATACAAGCCAGACGTTGCTACTAGGGTAAGTTTTCATATTCAGGGTATTTTATACCTTATTTGCCAAATAATCGTGGTCTGGAGCTTCATTGAGATACTTTTAAATATCATTCGACGACAACATTTTAGATTTTTTAGCTTCAAGTCCAGTGGACTTTCTTTTCAATAATGCAGTTAGCTTTGCATATGTTCTCAGTTTGAACTTCATTACGGGTGCGTGCAGGGCCGATTTAAGCATGTGCACTTATGGGCAACTGCCCAGGGCGCCAAATTTTTGGAAGGAGGGGGGGGGCGGCAAATTGTGGGAAAAATATTCAAAATTTCTTGAGAATTCACAATTTTGTTGCAAAGATGTCATTCTAATCTTAGAACAGCAAAAGCTAAATCAATTATACATTTTTTTTATTCTAGACTGCTTAACTAATAGTAAAATTTCACAGAGTGATCTTTAAAAAAAATTTTGTCAGTTCACTCAGTATCCCTTTATTTATACACTGCGCAGTAGAAATTAAAACTGTCGGCTCCCCTGTCAGCCATATTGTTTTGAATGATTATCCTATCTTGCGTGTTTCTCGTTATATACAATCGTCTTGTGGTGTCAGTTTCGGAAAAACAGTGTTTTCTACTTTGGAGGCTTTCGTCAAAATTTATCGAAATTTCTTAAAGAAACAGAAATATTCGGATGCAGATCTTGAATAGAATCTGAAAGGAAATCGTATGCAAACCTATCCGTAATTTACTTTCCAAAGTTATTATCAGGGTTATATTTAAAGTCCAAACGTTCTAATTTATTTTTTGGTTATATGAAAAGCAAATTAAAAAAAACATTAATATTGTGTAGGCGGTTGGAAATCTGCCACAGTTCTTGAAAGCTATATTGGTAATTCCATCAATAATTACAAAATGGTCGGTAACTTGATCACGGAATCTATTAAGTTGAATGCAGCTACGTCTGGGACAAGTTCGAATGATGAAACAGAATCATCGAATTCGAAAATAATGAAGACTGGACCTTCAACTTCAACAGCTGAATATAGCAAAGAATTATCGCAATATTCTAATCAAGGGGTTTTTCGGTTCGTGAAAAGTTGTCGTCAGAGGGTTTTCAGGGTCAAGGAATTCGAATTTTAGGTCAAAATTGTCTAAAACAAAATGGCCGCCACCAAATAGCGAACCAAAAAAAAAAACTGGCGTTACGTTAACCAACGATTTCATTTTTTACGAGTTTGGGCTCCTACTGCGCCTAATCACCATACACGTACGACTGTCTTTTAAACGTGTTTACAACGAAAGTCACAGTTAGGCGCAGCAAATTTTTTAATTTTTTCAATCACTACCGCGTTGACTTTTATTTTAATAGGGATCACAGCGGAGCAGCTTGACGCTTTTTTTGAGATCATGTTTTTTAATAAACCTATGGTGTGCTACAAATTTCTGACCAGAAAAATTTGTAAGTCACTATTATAATACTTCATGCATTAAATATTTCAATTATATGAATTGAATAAGTATGTTTTAGTCACGGCACTCGTAGTTTTTGGCAATAATTGTGGGGCATTTACAATAGTTATTTGTGATACAAGTGCGAAAAATAGGTGATTGTGTGCGAGTGTGAATTTTGCAGCACAAGCCTTTGGTTCAAAGCACGAGTCGGTGGTTAGCGCGCGAGCGAAGCGAGTGTGAAAACGTAGACGAGTGCTTCGAGCCGCAGGCGAATGATGATATCACGCAAGTTAGCAATCACCTATGCACACGTGTATCACACGCTATTTTTTGCAACGCCCCTCCGAAAAAAATTATGTTAGGAGGAGTTAAAGAAAAATACTAATCTTAAAAGAAAAGATTTTTAAGTTTTGTAAAAATTTTTTGTTGAAAAAAATGATTGAAAAAAGAATTAAGAAAAGAAAAATTTTTGAAGAAAAATGTTTGAATTTTTTTTTTAATTTGCTGGAAAAAAAGATTTGGTGCAAAAAAAATGGTTGAAAAAAAATGTATGAAAACAAAATTATGTAAAAGAAATGTTATGACAAAAAAATTTTGGCGCTTTCACCCTTGTGCTGTGCCAAATGTTGGCGCTTATGCCCTTTTGTACGACGGCCGAAAACGGCTAGGAAACCCTGAAAACAAAACTTCAAACATTAAAAGATTTGTTCAAGTTAAATCTAAATTTATTTCAAGAACATACCGACGCCAGTGTTTAAGGTTACCTATGCCAGTGCCTAAAGTATCTCATTTCGAAAGTGCGCATGCACAGCTTTTTCACCAGTGCCTAAAGTAAGTCATCAAATAAGGTCCTTTAGGCACCATTTAGAAGTATGAAAACGTCAACTTTTGAGGTGCGTGTTGCAAAAAATTATTTATTCGCCCCTAATCTCTGTTTCTCACAGGTGTTGAATCAATTCTTCTAGATAGTATATAAGAAAGTTCCAAATTTCAGCTCTCAGCCTGAAGCGTGCTCCTGCGCAGTTTCTTCGAAAGCGTCTTATATGTCATTATACCATTAAGCCGTGTATTATTATATCAGGTTTATCAATGTGTGTATTATATGTGTGTAAGTAGTTGTACGTATCGTGAGCGTATTCGCGATGAAATTGTATTTTAATTGGCTGTGACTGACTAATGTGTTTTTAAGTGTATTCTATTGACTGTATATAAGTTTTTTCTATTCACAGAAGCTTACGGTTTACCAAACTGTCAGTTAGAGTTGCTAAAGCGTCAGTGATTCCTTGATGCCTTTTTTGCAAACCCACTCATATTTTCTACCAAACCCTCGACCGTGTATTAATTTAGGTATAGTTCGGAAGATATCCATCTCAATTTTTCACACTTTTATTTTTGTGAATGAAGTATTACTGAATTTCGTTTAACCGAACTAGAAATTAAACTTTATCGCAGTGTCCATATGTCCCAAGTTTATTGAACTGAGTTTGGCAAAGTTTCTTGAACTAATTTTCTCCGTGTAAGGTGGCATATCGGGGTAAAGGTGGATAAGAGAAGTTGGAGGAAGGAATGGGAGGGAGAGGATAATGAAGTGTAGATTTACCATTAGCCAGCGTAAATCCAAATTTCGAGATTTTGGTAACTGTGTGTGTAACAGCATAATGCAATAAGAACTCCCTCTGCTTAGCCAATATCTAACAGTCATTTTTGAAATGCTCGAAAACTTTATAAATCTCTCTTTTTTTACAGGATCCAGTCTTCATTACGAATTAGTGAGAAACTTCTTTGATATTCCTATAGGAAGTGCAATTCATATACATGTACCGGGTCACGGATATCTGAGTGGATTGCTCATACATACTGACGTTGAATCATTCGAGGAACTAGACTACGCTCAGTTAATACTCAGTAATGAAATAACATTCACCGCATTTTTTCAGCAACATAGTGATACTATCTTTCATCAAGATGCACATTACGCGTGTTATATAACGAGACCAAATCAGAGTGGTTTAGAAGTATTACTTCATCCTGCTCTACTTAATCTGGCTCGAGTTTCGCGCGTTCTTCTTTGCCTGCCGAATCGTTACTTCAATTTTATAGGACAATTACAGGAAGCACGTCATCAGCCGGTCTGGTTTGGTTAGGAAAGCTGTATAGTGGGACGTAGAAATTCACTTTATCAATGTTATCGCATAAAATATATATGCTATCGCATACAATCTTTGATTTTTTCTTTAACCGATTATATATATATATATATATAAT
>JAABKJ010004259.1:0-24624 GCA_011634705.1 Andricus grossulariae
TAATTTTGAACAAAATAGTTTCCTTAACGGAATAGTTAAATTTTTAACAGAGAAGATTAATTTTCTACAAAAAAGAATAATTTTCAACAACAAAAATAGGTACATACATTTTCAACCTAACAGTTAAATTTTCAACAAAGAAGATACATTTTCTACCAAAAAGATAAATTTTCAACCAAGGAAAGCAATTTCCTACTCAAATGACTAATTTTGAACAAAATAGTTTCCTTAACGGAATAGTTAAATTTTTAACAGAGAAGATTAATTTTCTACAAAAAAGAAGAATTTTCAACAACAAAAATTGGTACATACATTCTCAACCAAACAGTTAAATTTTCAACCCAGAAGGTGAATTTTCTACCAAAAAAGACAAATTTCAACAAATTACATGAATTTCCAAACACATAATTGTGTTTTTAATTAATAAAATTAATTTTTTACTGAACAGACGAATTCTCAAGAAAATGCACAAATTTTCAACCAAGATGATTAATTTTCTACCAAAGAAGAAGAATTTCAACAAAAGGATTTATTTCAAACCAAATAGACAAATTTATAACAAGATATATCAATTTTCAATCTAATAATTCAATTTTAACTAAAAAAAATTCATTTTCAACAAAAGGACTGATTTTAAACAAAATAGACCAATTTTCAACCAAATAATTCAATTTTCTACTAAAATAAATCAAATTTAAACCAAGAAGATTCCTTTTCTACCAAAAAGGTGAATTTTTAATAAAAGCTGTAATACCTGTTTTGTTGAAAATTCGTCTTTTCAGGTAATACCTCTTTTTTAGGTATACCTATTGCAGTTTTTGTTGTAAATTCATCTTTTTCGTTGAAAATTAATATTTTTCGTTGAAAATTCATATTTTCAGTTTAAAATTAAATGTAAATTTCCGGAAATTTATGGAAATTTAAGAAAATGAATTTTAGATCATTTATGGTAAGTGACCATATTTACCTATAAAATTACCATAAATGACCGACGATTTTAATAAATTTCCAGAAATTACAAAAAAAATTAATATTAGGTAATTCATGGCAAGATACTATATTTACCGGTAAAATTACCGTAAATTACCGACAATTTACATAAATGCCCGGAAATTTAAAGAATAAATATTGGGTAATTCATGGTAGGTTACCACATTAACCGGAAAATTACTATAAATTATCAAGAATTTCCATAAATTTCCGCAAATTTATAGACATATTTAAATTGAATCCGGCAATTTTTTATTGAATTTTTGATAATTTGGAATAAGTTAACATAAGTTTCATGCTTCTTTATTCAAAATCTAATATGAACTGAAATCATGACTGTATTTCGGAAAATGTCTGAAATCTTCCATTTGTTATAAAAAATATCGTATGCGCCAAGGGGGAGAGGCACTTTTTCGACTTGTGTATGTTTGCAGCGCTCGCCTACGACTTGTACTGAAAACATACACTTGTCGAAAAAGCAACTCTTCTCCCCCTAGGTGCATAATATACTATTATATTTTAGACTTTACGATCTTTCCCCAATTGAAATTTTTCCCCTTTGTTTGAAGAATTCTTCTTTTTCACCCTGTTTTCAAGAAACTTCCCCTTTTGTCGTTTTTTGGCTTAAATGCGCACTGAAATAATAGAACCCAATAAGAAAATCAATTTATTTTTGGTTGAAGATTCTACTACTATATTTTTGTTTTGGAATTTATTTCACTTGGTTAAAAATTCTAAAATTTGGTTGAATATTTAATTCTTTAGTTGCAAATTTTAACTGTTACGTTAAAAAGTAATTTTTTTTGTCAACGATTCCACTACTTGGTTGAAAGTTGAACTACTTTGTTAAAATTGCATTTTTTTTTGTTTGAAGATTCATCTCTTTTCTTGAAAATTTGACAATTCCATTTTCAGGAAATTAATCTTCTTGGTTAAACAATCATCTTTTGGGTTATATGTTAGATTTATTTTCTTTTTGAAGATACATCATTTGAGTTGAAAATCCATATACTTGGTTGAACATTTCAATATTGTGTTAAAAATTCATTTTTTGTTGTTTAAAATAATTTTTTTTTAAATAAAAATGTAACTATTCCATTTTTGGTTACAAATTGGTCTTTTCATTTTTTTGGTTGAAGATTCATTGTTTTAGCTAAAAATTCATATTTTCAGATAGAAAATTCAATTTTAGGTTGAAACTTCCTATTTTTGGTTTAAAATTCAAATATTTAGTTAAAAATTAGACTTTTTTTATTTTTGTTCAGAATTGATGCATTTTGTTGAAAATTGATGTATTTCGTTGAAAATTCGTATTATTTGGTAGAAAATGAACGTTTTTTTGGAAAATTAATCTGTTTGGTTGCAAGTTTAATAATTCAACTGCCTTCTAAAAAATTTGCCTTTTTGGCTTGAAAATTCAACTGCTTTTGGTTAAATTTTAATCTTTTATTTGTTTGAAAATTCGACCATTTTGTTGAAAATGCATCTTTGTAGGTTGAAAATTCAAATGCGTTAATGAAGTAATCTTTTTTAATTGAAAAATCACCTGCTTCTGGTTGAATTTTAATCTTTTTTGTTTGAAACTTCAACTGCTTTTGGTTAAATTTTAATCTTTTATTTGTTTGAAAATTCGACCTTTTTGTTGAAAATGTTTCTTTGTAGGTGGAAAATTCAAATTTTTCGATGAAGTCATCTATTTTAATTGACAATTCAACTGCTTGTGGTTAAATTTTAATCCTTTTTGTTGGAAAATTCAACTGCTTTTGGTTAAATTTTAATCTTTTATTTGTTTGAAAATTCGAATTTTTGTTGAAAATGGATCTTTGTAGCTTGAAAATTCACATTTTTTGATGAATCCATCTTTTTTCATTGCAAATTCAACTGACTTTGGTTGATATTTAATCTTCTTTGTTTAAAAATTCGACTATTTGGCCGAAAATGCATCTTTGTAGGTTAAAAATACAAATATTTTGATGAAGTCATCTTTCTTAATCGAAAATTCAACTGTTTTTGGTTAAACTTTAATCTTTTATTTGTTTGAAAATTTGACTATTTACTTGAAAATGCATCTTTATAGTTTGAACATTCAACTGTTTTGTTTAAAATAATAGGTTGAAAATTCAAATATCTTGATAAGGTTATCTTTGTTGGTCGAATTTCAATATTTTTTTAAAAATTTTAATCTGTTTGGTTTAAAAATTCAAATATTTTGATAAAGTCATCACTTTATGTCAAAAATTTAACTGTTTTGTTAAATATTTATCCTTTTAGGTTAAAAATTCATCTTTTTCGGTAGAAAAGTCACCTTCCTTGGTTGAAGATGAATTTTTTTGTTGAAAATTCTAGTTTCTTTAGAAAAAGTTCGTCTTTTTCTCTTGAAAATTTAAGTACATGGTTAAAAGTTTAACTATTTTCTTGCAAAATTATCTCGTTTGCTCGAAAGTTCAACTATATGGTTGTTAGTGCAACCATTTGGTTAAAAACTAATGTTTAATTGTTGAAAATTCGTATTTTTGAGTTCAAAATTCATCTCTTTTTATATAAACCCATCTTGGATTAAAAATTCAATATATTTCGACTTGAAATTAGAGATGGGGCGAGCAGTACTTCGGCTACTGCTTTTCCTCCGGCCGGCAGGACCTCCTGCTTGCCGAAGTCCAGTTTTAAACTGCGGCTACTGCTCCCTCGAGCCGCTGGAGGAAGCAGTAAACAGTAACTTCGGCCGGATTTCTACTGCGTTTGTTATCCTACTGCAAACTCCGGCGTCAGGTACCTGAAGCCCTGAACCCTTTTTTGCTGCGTCTTCTGACTTTCTTTTCTAATGCTTTATTTCCTTTTCCAATTGAGTTCAGAATTGAATGCGAGTAATTCAATATCGAGAAAATGATAATTTTAAATGTTGGAAATAATTAAATTATATTTTGCTTTTAATTTTCGAGGTGATTTGTGAATGAAATATCAATTATTTATTTTATTTGGATGATAAGACAATATACAAGACATGAGTGTAGTGGATGATATATTTTATTTCCTAAATAATTATTTCAAACTTTCCCTCAAATTGATTGTTAATAGTAGCGATTTGAGATTCACATGCAAATCACAGATGTGTCTTTCTCTGAGTACATTATTGCATTATCATTTTACATCATTAATTACGCAGTTAAACAATAAACAGTACTGTGATAAATATTGCTGTGTACAATATGTTTCATGACGCATTCGCATTCCCTGACACTTTTCTCGTCAATAATTATCTATTATGTTAAAAAATCGGGTAAAAGTGAAGAAAAATATGAATATATATCCAAACAATTAATACCTAATGAAGAACAATAATATTATATTGTTTTTTTTATAACAGTATAACAACATATTGTAAAAAATTATTAATTATTTATTTATTTACAATTTAAATTTAAAAGTAAATGGTGTCAAAATTTTTTTAAATAGTTGTCAAGATAGTGACATAAAATTTTTCAAGTATTAAAAATGAACTTCAACGTTTATTTAGAATGTTTTTCTTTAGTCCATAAATTATTAAATTCAAACTGAATTATAAGAATCAAATAAGAAAATCTAACTATTTTTGCTTGAAAGTTCATTCTTCTCAGTTGAAAAGTACTATTAAATTTTTCGATAAAAATTCATCCTTCTTATTTGAAAATCTTATTATTTGGTTCAAAGTTGAATTATTTTATTGAAATCTCAACAAGTTTGTTAAAAAGTCATACTTCTTTGTTGAAAATTCAAATGTATTGTTAAAACGACGTTTCTTTGGCTTTATAATAAAATAATTTGATTGCATTTTTTTTTCTTGACTAAATATTATTTTTTGATAGAAAATTCAAATATTTTGTTGAACATTCATCTTTTCGGAAGAAAATCAATTTTTAGTTAAAAATGCAATTTTTGAGTTGAAAATTAATCTGTTTGAGTTGAAAATTTAACTATTTTGTTGAAAGTTTGTCTTTCTTTGTTAAATACAAATGTGTTTTATTTTTCAAAATAAAATCTTTTTTGTTGAAATATCAACTATTACATTTTTCATTGAACATTCATCTTTTTAGATTAAAAATTCAACTCCTTGGTTGAAAGTTGTACTACTTTTTGAAAAGTTAATTTTTTTTGGTTGGAGAATTATAATTTTAATTGATAGTTCATTTTGCTTTTTGGTTAAAAATTATTTTTTACACCAAAAATTTAACTTTTCTGTTGGAAATTTAACTGATAGGTTGTAAAATAACTTTTTGGTTGGAAATTCGTTTTCTCGGGTTGAAAGTTCAACTGTTTCATAGAAAATTCGTTTTTTTGACTTGAAAATGTCAGAACTTGGTTTAAAATTAAATTATTTCGTACAAAGTTAAACTGTTTTGTAGAAAAATCTGTTTTTTTTTAATTGAAAATTAATTTTCCTCAATAAAAATGACACAACATCATTTTTGGTTAAAAATTTATCCTTTTTCAGCTTAAAAATTCAACTATTTAGTTCAAAATTTTGAGCAACGAAACAAGATAGACTAAAAATTAATCAAAAAAATTTGAAAAACATCACATCCATTGTTCAAAATATTAAGCTGGAGATTTATGTAATTTGTTGAAAATTTCTATTTTTTGCTAGAAAATTAAACTATTTGGTTAAAAATTTATGTATTATGTTAAAAATTCATCTTTTCTGGCAGAAAATTAATCTTGTTAGTGGAAAATTGAACTATTTGATAAAAAATAGATGTATTTGGATTACAATTCGTATTTTTTGGTAGAAAATGAATTTTTTTTTTAAATGCAATATATGGTTGAAAATTAATCTGTTTTAGTTGAGGATTGAAGTATTTTGTTGAAAATTCTTCTTTTTTGGTTATATTTAACTGCTTTTTATTTAAAATTAAAACCTTTTGTGGTATACGTATAAACTATTACTTTTTTTTGTTGAAAATTAGTATTTCCAGGTAGAAAATGCAATGGTTTTGTTGAGAATTCGTCTCTTGGGCTTGAAAATTCAACTACTACGTTGAAAGTTGAACTACTTTGTTAACAACTAATTTTTTTGGTGGACGATTCATCATTTTAGTTCAAAATTCATTTATTCATATGAAAACTTTACTTTTCTTTTAATTCTCCTTTTTTTGCTATAAAATGAATGGTTTTAACTGAAAATTTAACTACTCCATTTTTTGCTGAAAATGTACATTTTTTAGTAGAAAATTCAACTATTTGGTTCACAATTCATGTATTTTGTCGAAAATTCGTGTTTTTAGTGGAAAGTTAATCTCCTTGGTTTAAAAAGCAACTATTTAGTAGAAAATCTATGTATTTTGTTTAAAAAAATTATTTGTTGGTAGAAAATTAATCTGTTTTAGTTTAGGATTCAAATAGTTTGTTAAAAATGCATCTTTTTGGTTATATTTAACTGTTTTTAATTTAAAATTAAAATCTTTTTTTTCAAATTCACCTGCTTTGTTAAAAGCTCATATTTTTGGCTTGAAAATTCATCATTTCGAACGGCTCCTAATCAGCCATTGAGACAATTTGTAGCGAATCACCGAAGAAGTTCGAAAATATTTTTTATAAAAAGTAAAGAAATAGTGGCATTAGTAGAAAATTGTGAGAAAATAGTGCCCTTAGTGTAATTTTGTTCAAAATAGTAGTAAAATAGTGTCATCGTTCAAAAAAAGTGTGAAATAGTGTTAATAGTGTGGTGAGACCGAGGCCTGCACAGAAGGATAAAATTATGATATATTTTAGTAACAAAAAATTACGCCAAGATTTTTCTTGATTTACCTCAATGGCCCCATGAAAAATATAGTAGCGTAAACTACCGTTTTCAAAGCTTTAAAATCATAATATCTTTTGAAACTTTTTGATTATTACTCAACATTTCTGGGGAAAAAATGTTTACCATTACTTGAATCCCCAGTGGAAACATGTTTACAAATAACTTGCTTACTCTACGCAAAAGAGTAATCATGTAATTAAATTCACATTAATGAACAGCATTCTTTGCATCAAATCAAATTTTATTTTATTACAAAAGGAGATATCAAAGAAATACTTTTCATATAAAATTCGAAAAAAATGTATTTTCCTTAAATTAACTTTTTATAAATATTACATTTAAATTGTAATTATTGCTTATTTGGGTTTCTATTAGGATGAAACCGAAGCACAAAATATCTAAATTAAAGTTTAATCATGTTAAATATTACAAAGATTTTATAAAATTTATTTAAATGAAACATGCGATTCCCAATCCTGATATTCCTATTTTCCCAATCGATTTAATCCAAAGGAATTAAAAGAAAACGAAGAAACTCAAGAAATCCTTAAACTAGAAACTCCAAGGGATCCGAGAATAATGTTATGACATATATAGATATATTACAGATACATTTTAGGTAAAGAAAGTTTGAAGGCTTGAACCCTTGAGCGCACTTGTATTTCCAATTTTATGGCCGGAGGAAACTGTAGGAAACCCTGCCGGAGTGTTGCCGGAGTTTGCAGGAGAAATCCGGCAATTCAGGGCACTGAGCTACTGCAACTTTGGCGGGCAGGAGAAATACCGGCCGGAGTTTGCAGTAGGTCCTGCGAGCTCCTGCGTGCAGTAAGCAGTAGGAATCCTACTGCTCGTCCCACCTCTACTCGAAATCTTAGGAATTTAAAGTATTTCATATGGAACTTAATAATTTATTGACACTCAATTTAAATAAAAGAATTTATTCCGCTATTATTCCCCTATTTTTGTGAAAAATCACCCTATTCATCCTGTCTTGAGAGAATTTCGGGGTGTGTTACTTTTCGGAGGGAGGGGGGCGAGGGGTGATAAACCTTCGTTTGTCAACGAGGAAAAACAAAGGGGGGGAGGGTGAAAAATATGTTGCCCAAAATTGGTAACGTAGTTTATGAACAGCCCCTTAGTGAAATATAACATATAATATTAAGCCTTTATAGTCTGAGAATAGAATATCAAAATAAAATAGGTGATATTTTTTTCATATAAATGGCATTAACAGAGTATGAAACAGAGCAGTAGGTAATGAAATAAATACCCCATGTGATATTGAATGACATAAAATACTCGTTATAAAATAATTTTATTTCCCTCTGAATTTCCTAATTTTCAAAACTAAATGTTACACATTTTCTACGCCAAATATCTAGCGTGTAACCAGGTCAAAATGTGATAAACTAATTTATGAAGGGTACTACTACCGCCTCACACCAATCGACACTTGAGATCGCGTGGGTGGCACACCTTCCAGGTCACGTAATATCATTTTTTCTATTTTCGAATTCCTGCTGAAAAAAGTATGTTGCCTTTCTTCAAATGAATTAATTCAATTAAAAAATAACCTTCTTTACACAATGCATATGTAGATTACGCAAATTTAGCCTCTACGGATATAAATATTTATTTATGCTTTTAATTATAAGATTTAACCCAAATATCACATACTAGTATGAAATTAGAAATCTTTTTATCACTTTAGAGATGAGTAACACTTTAATCAGTTTCTATAAACGCATTTAAAGCTTTATACTCATACTATCAAGTTTGTATGTTCCCAGTCGCACATACACTGGAACCTGGATTTGAGCACGGTTTCTGTTCTGGCCTTGGACTCGAATCCAGGGACTCCGAACGTAAACAGGCATGATAGTATTAACGCTTTCTGTTCGATTGCGAGGCATGACGTAACTTGATGCTACTAACGGGCTGAGTGCGGCCCTCCGTTGTTTGTCCCGCTTCACTGAACCCATCCTCCCATCTCAGTCCCGCTGCGTGATGCCTCTCAGATGCCGTGCGGCATCAGTTCTCGGAACGCACAAATCCAGTTAACGGAAATCCGGTTTCCAGTGTACATAATAATCAACATTTTTCTATACCATACTTTCCATATTGTTATAATTTCAATATCAAGGGAAAAAAATAATGTTGTCATTACATAATATCAATATAATTAAAATTATAATAATAATTGTATACTACCATATTATAAAGATGATTTCCCATTTATTAATTATTTTTAAAGTTGAAAAATGTTCATTTGGTAATCGAGTTATTTATATAGTCTACCTTCGTTAAGAATATTTAATTTCGAAAGTTTAGACCCGCTTTAACATTTTCAATCCAGTTTAATTTAATTTGAAATTAAGCCTCGAAACATTCAACTCCCGAGAGACTTATATTTTTCGAGGCAAAGAAGTCTCCCTGAAGAAATACGAAATGATTAATATACAAGCAATAATGTACTGAATTTCTTCTTCGCAGAGGAAAAGTTTGCATACATAGTTTTCTAAGGTTTTACGTTCGTTACCTTGGTAATTTACGTAATTTCACAAATTAATTGAAATTAAATTGTACCATAAACATACTAAAAATATGAAATTTTATTTTCTAAGATTCCATTGAATCAATTAAATTTTTCTGCTCGATTATTAATTTAATTGTGATAACGCAGAAAAAATTGAGTTTCATTTTGAACAAAGAAACGGCTTCAAAATGTACTGAAACAAAATTGAACCATAAGTGGTTCATGTTGAACACGAATGTTGAATACGAATATTGAAAGTAATACAATTGTTTTTTGGTTTTGATATTGATCAAGAGATAGAATATAACTGAAGTTCAAAATGACTTTAAGAAAATGATCTAAAACAAACTTGAAAGCCTAGTTTTTTATGTGTGCAAAAACAATATAACCAAAGATATTCTATAATAAAAAAAATTGTTATTACTCATTTATGTTTTATTTTTATTTATGATAAGCTGTTTAAAAAAAGTGTAAGAATAAATTCATCATAAACGTAGTAGGTTTACCATAAGGGTGACTCAGGCAGTAGATATAGACGGTTTTGGTCAGCCGGTCGATTGAGAGCGATACGGCGAAGAGGGACATTGCCCTTTCTTCATCGCAATGATTCAGAATGTTATGTTCATCGTTTAAAAATATCCAAGGCATAATAATATTTCTACTATCCAATAATAGAAACCAATTAAATCAAAACTGATATTATGAATCATTTTCTGTCCATATAGACAAATGTTCAACAAAACAACTGAACTTTTTAACAAAATACTTTAATTTTCAACAAAATAATTAATTTTTCAACAGAATAGTTTAATTTTTAACCAAATACTGGTCTTTTCTGCCTACAAAGATGAATTTTTAACGAAATAGTCAAGTTGGCAACAACAAAAAATTAAACTTCAATCAAAAACAGCTGCATTTTAAACCAAAGAGTTGGATTTTCAAAAATTAAATTAAATTTTAACGAAACAGTTGCATTCACAACCAAATAGCTCAAATTTGAAGCAAAAAAGATGAATTTTCAACAATGTAGTTGAACTTTTAACGAAATAGTTGAATTTTCAACCTAAAAAGATGAATTTTCAACCAAATGGTCAAATTTTTAATCATAAAAGGCTAAACTTTAAACGAAAACAGTTTACTTTTCAACCCGAAAAGTTGAATTTTCAACAAAAAGATGAATCCTCAACTTAAAATATAATAGTTGATATTTCAACCAGAAAGAAAACGAATTTTCAACAAAATTGTTTAATTTTCAACCAAACTTGAATTTCCAATACAATAATTAACTTTTCAATACAATAGATGAATTTTAAAATCAAAAGGATGAATTTGCAACCAAGAATATCAACTGCCTACCAAGAAAGAGGACTTTTCAACAAGATGCATGCATTTTCAACTAAAAATATAATTTTCTAACCAATAATGGAAAAATTAAATTTTCAGTATGAGGAAACAGGAGGATTTTTCAGAAAATAGGGGAAAATTCTTTCAATTGAAATTAATGTAAATAACATATTGAATTAAATATGCAATACTTTATATTCTGAAGATTTCAATTCGAAATATGTTGCATTTTCGATAAAATAGTTGAATTTTCAATTATAAACCATTTTCTTCCGAAAAAGATGAAATTTCAACTAAATTGATCAATAATTTAACCAAAAAGACGAATCTTAAACGAATTTTTTGTAAAACAGTTGAATTTTCAATAAAAAAGTTAATTATTGAACAAAAAGTTGCAATAAATAACGTAGTTATTCATGAAGAATAACTACGTTATTTAAAAAAACGGTCGAAGAAAATTAATAGTGAGGAAATCCTCCAATTCACTGAATATAAATATACATATAAAAAAGTTGCATTTTTAACCAAAAAACAGAAAATGTCAAACTAGAAAGATCAGCTTTCAACCAAAAAAAAAACGAATTTCTAACTAAAAAAGGTAAATTTTCAATCAAAAATAGAAGGTAAATAAATTGCTGACAAGAATATCATATCCAGGTGACGCAAAACTTTATTTTCAAAATTAATTGATTTTTTATTTTCCCTGACCAATAATACTCAAAATAAATAATACATTCATCTACATATTGGCCTTCAAATTTAAACATCAAATAGGGACAACGAAGGATTTTACAAACGAAGCAAAGAAGAACGTGGAGATTACCACAAAAATACATTCATCAATTAATGTTCAAAGACCAGAATCTTAATCCTGCAACATTTTTATCACATAATCCTTCATCAACGGAATAAAATAATTTCAAATTATAATTTAAAGATTTCAAATTGACTATCTTTGACAGTTATTTAAAGCACTGATTTTTCTCTGATTTCCATGTTATTCCTAACTTACGTCTACCCTGAATAAAAAAATGCAGGTCCAAGATATACAAAACTCCGATCAGAAACTGGTAAAATTTTGCATTCACAAGAAATCCCTACTCAGTTCTCATATGTACCTAAATTGTATCGCATTTATGGAGTCAGTACCTAGGCAATTAAGTACAGCACTGGGCCCATAGATACCTATAGCTAATGAAATTTCTGGACCAAATATATTGTAGATAACGATGTTGCTTCTGCATATAGTGCACTATCCATTTCATAACAATATGCTAATAGTCTCCAATAATCCAATGTTGCATAAAACTTATTAATTTTCCAATGACATAAATTGGAGGTATGTATAGTTATATTATAATTTAAAATATAGTATACTTTAAAGTATCGGATTTATCAAGCATATAAAATATATAGACTATATATAGATTATTCAACGCTAATTGCTTTATTATATAGATTTTGAAAATAATACAAAATTTTAGTACTTCAAGGTAAAATACATAATTTAAATTATTGTAAAAGTTATTTCAGACTTCACAGCCTAAAATTCTCTTAAAGCAGGGGAAGTAGAGTGATTTTATAAGAAAATAATGTAGGTATAATATTTCTAAGATTTCAAGTCGAAATATATTGCATTTTCAACAAAGTAGTGCAATTATCAACCAAAAAAGATGAATTTACAACAAAAGAGTTGTGTTTTCTTTAAAAAGTCAATTGTTTCAGAAAACCCCTGACTTTTAAACCCGAAAAGATGAATTTTCAACAAAAAAGTTTACTTCCAACCGAAAAAGATAAATTTTCAACCAAGAAAGATAAATTTTGGACCAAATGTTTGCATATTTAACGAAAGAGACGAATCTTTTAGAAGTCAGTTGAATATTCAAACAAGAAAGATCAATTTCAACCAAAAAATTAATTTTCAATAAAAGAGTTCAGGTTTCTAGCTGAAAAGCCGATTAAAAAAAAAAATATTCGACTTTGAAATCCAAAAATATGAATTCGAAATCCTAAATTAACAAAAAAGGTCATTTTCAACCAAGAAAGGTAAATTCTTAATACAATGGTTTAATTTTTTATCCATGAAGATGAACTTTCAACAAAGTTGTTGAGTTTTTTAACTAAAAAGCCAAATGTTTCAGAAAGCACTCAGTTTTTAAAACCAAACAGATTAATTTAAAATCAACAAAAAAGATTCATTTTCAACCGAATAGTTCAATTTTCAACCCAACCCCGGTGCATTTTCAACCAAACAGTTACATTTTTAAGCCAAAAAGACGAATCTTTTTAAAGGCAGTTGAATATTGAACCAAAAAAGAACAATTCTTAACAAAAAAGATTAGTTTTCAACAACAAAAATTATTTCTAATCCTGAAGGATGATTTTTTTATTCAAAAACACGAATGTTCAACAAAATTGTTAAATTTCCAACCAAAAAAGATTACTTTTAAAAAAAGTAATTGAATGTTCAAAAAAATAATGAAATTTTCCACTAAATAGTAGAATTTTCAATAAAAAAAGATGAATTCTGAACTCAAAGTATAATAGTAGCCTTTTAAAATTAAAATAATTAACTTTCAACCATAAAAGACGACTTTAAGAAAATAAAGAAATTTTCAACCAAATAATAGAAATTTTGACCAAAGGAGATGAATTCTAGACCAAAAATATGATAGTCTTTTTAATTCAAAAGAATTATCTATCCAAAAGGCGGATATTTAACAAAAGAGTTGCATTTTTTACCAACAAAATTTAAAAAATAGTTTAATTTTTAACAAAATAATTAAAGTTTCAAAAATTTGTTGGTAAGGCTGAACAAAATTTCAAACACATTTTTTTCTACAAGGGAGATGATATTTATTGCAAAAATAAAAAACAAATCTGAAAAAATCCCGGTTTAAAAAAAAAATGGCCAGCTATTTCCCGGCTTATATCCGGTGCTCATATGAATATAGAAGTGACCTAAGATTATTATAACACCAAATATTTTGCTTATTTCAAAAGATGCCAAAAAATGAACGCGGAACGTTTATTATATACGACTGAATAAATGTTAATCTGATCGTATAACCAAATACAATTCTTCTTCTGCACTTTGAAATAGACCTTTGAAAAATTCCAAACTTTTCATTCTATTCTTTCGTGTATGAAAACTTCTGGAAATTTTAATTTCTGAACGGATTTGCCTTTCTATGAAGTAAGGGATTGTTATCCTCTACTTAAAAAGAGTCTTTCAAACCTGTCATAACTGGCATAACCTAAGATAGCATGAAAATATAAAATAGAGAAAAATATTTTAAAATATGGGGAAAATGACTATTATCATTTTTTAACATCCTCAATTCTAAAATATTGAACTCTACTTGATTTTTATCTTTTTCAATTCAATATAAGTGATGTCTGTGGATCCTCAATATTGCAAAAATGGTGTTATTATTATTCAGCAATGATTTGTTTTTCATTTGTTAATTGAGCTTTGATATAAGTACATTACTGAGATAATTTTGAAAAAATTTATTATTTAAAGGAAAAGTGGAAAATGACTAGGACTTAAAGCGGTCAACTTTTTGGCAATCTCCCTTATAGTAATTATTAAAAAAATGTTCCTGAATAATTTTTTTTTCATAAATTGTAGTTTCTTTTTTACAATCCTTCATCTTATTTTCAAAATTGGGTCAGAAATTTGATGACAAGTCTTTATGCATAGATATAAAAACATTTTTAACCAGGTTCAATTGTAATTCAAGACCGCATTCATAAACTGAATAGCTTTCGATTGATTAGGAGTTTTTCGTAACAGAGTGATTAACGAGGATGCATGTAAACAACGCAGAATAATTTTCTCTCCACCATCGGCTTTTCGCGGTTTCCACGTCGCGTCGTTTGAACGGTATGTTAGGTACGGCCAAACGCCAGCGAATAAAAGCTTGAAGCCAGCGAAGTGAATATGCGCCATCGTCACTTCTAATTTTAGCACAAAGGGTGCGGTACACGTGTGTGAGAATGAAGGGGCGCACAACCCATCTACACAAGAGTGTCCACGGTCGTGATAAAATTTTTCAACCACTTTTCGGGATTTTTTCTATTTTACGAATTACTCTTTTCGCCTCATAAACGATCAGGGTGTACGAAATACAAACACACAACCTAAGCTTTGAATCATTATTAAGGTCACTTGAGTTTTCCTGAGCTCAGCAACTTATCAATACTACTACAAATTTCCTCTGAAATACCAGGGAAATTGGTTGCGAAAACTTTTCCCACTAAATTTCATCCTCATTCTTAGAAACTTTTCCTTAGAAACCTTTACTTTTGCTTGAAAAGCGACGAGGGGTGAATTTTGCTGATAATTCGAATTTCGATTGCACTTATGAGGACAAAATATTTTAAAATTGCAAGTCTAAATAAAAAAAAAAACCTGCGAAGTAATTTGGTTGCATTCATTATATTAATTGTAATCATTCATGAACACTGCTTCCCAATTGTATTTTTGGTTGATATAAGTGTAAGTACAGTTATAGAAAAATAAGACTTTAACAAGAACCAAGCACTTTTTATTATTTATTAATTATTATTAACTTGTTATAAGCCATAGAAGGTTTCTACATATAGCTCAATCAGTGCTTGACAGTTACGTGTTAGCCGGAACGTTACATTTTTTTAGTAGCGGTAACGTTAATGCGTTACTTATTTTAAAATCAAACGGAAATGTTAATGCATTACTTATTTGTAAAAGTAACGGTCACGTTAACGCGTTACAATTTTCGAGTAACTGTAATGTAAAACGTACGTTACTGTACGTTCTTTTACGAAATTTATTCATGGTATCTATACTAGATTATATATCATGAACACCAATCAGAAGACATATTTTCATAATAGTAGTATATCTCTATATATTGGATTAGAACCAAACATTTTTGTCCATATGAAAATTGGCAGAAGAAGAAAATGACTTAAAATGTTTTAAAATTACAGAATATCTTCTGCTTCTCATTAGGATAGACATTTTTTACTTGGGATTTTTGAAATAAGAAGAATATATGACATTCAAAAACTGAAAAAATTTCATTATTTGCATATGTCTCAAGCCGATATTTTTTTCACTTTTCGTATTAAAATTTAACAAAGATGTTCACATACCTTAGATAGTACTTGAGAATCTATAAAAATGAACAAATGGAAAAAATAATAAAATAAATGATTGAAAAAGCGTTCTCCATACCTAAAATGATTTGTTATAGCTTGCTCAATGCTCACTGAAGAAATAAGCGAAAAGACATTTTATTTTTTTGTAAATGAATAGAAATTAGGCGGTACTTATATTTCCGATTTGAGAATAAAAAATTCCACGAAATTACGGACATTCGAATTTTGACGTCTATTTTTCCAAAAAATCACCAATTTTGTCTTTAAAATTCTATAGTTTTTGATCTAATTCAGATATTCAAATATTTTGTTCAGAAAATTTGACAAACATTAAAATTTAGCAAGGTGGCCACACTTTGTTTGGAAATATAAAAAGCAAATTTTCACAATAAAAGCTACACTTATATTTTTTACCAGTTTATTTAATTTGGCCTTCTATACGGAAGACATCCTGTGAGTTTTGTGTAGGCCAAACAATTATCAAGGCCAGAGGATTCTCGTAAAACCAAATGTCCGCATTTTTCTCAGGAACAACGAAAGATAACAAAAAAATTAAGAGAAAAGTCTGCACATCTAGAATGGTTCTGAAAAAATTCCGTATGCTCTTTTATGATATCTTGTATTGTTTACGACAAAAATTCGAAAATTTCATTATCAGAAAAAGCAAAATTCTTCCGGCTGAAAAAAGGTTTTAGCCTAAAAAGTATAGGATTTTCCAGAAAATCTTCTATTCATGTTTTCAAAATTCGAAGAAAAAAATACAGAAAAAAATTCGAATATCCTAACTTCATAAAGATTTTTTTTTCTGAAATCGGAAAATATGTGTGGTCTAATTTCCTCGATAGACAAGTTATTTCGACGCTGACAGACTCTGCCCTTGGTAGAATCATGGGAAATTAACATTTATTAATTAACCCTTCGATGACACACTGGGCTCAACAAGACCCCAGGCATGTTCAAACTTATTTAAGTCCCTTCAACATTTGAAAATGGTACTTATACGGTTATTAAAAAAAAAGTTATTAATTTTTCCTTAAAAAATCACTTTTTTGCTATTTTTTAAATTTCAACTACTCAAAATAATGAATTGGCTCTTTACGGGAAGCTTTTTTCGCTTGGGGTCAAAAAGCCCCCAGTATGCCAGCTAAGTATGTGACACGTCGTGAAGTGTGCCATCGAAGGGTTAAATATTGAGTCTTCTGAAGAATGTAACTTATGCCATGCGCACTGCTTCGATTACGGAAAGTTCCGTATTATTAGTCAGAGCCTTTGCTCATATACAAATATCAAAAACAGAGTTTTTAAACAACTATATGTGCAATATTCATAGTTGTCAAAAAAGGTTACTTGTAGAAAAAAGTGCAAAATAAAGAAAGTCTTATCTTGGTTCAAGCTTTCTGAAAAATATTTAACAGCATTTTTTTCCATAAATAATGTATTTGTTATAAAAAATTGTTTACACAATAAATTACCAACTTTTCGAAAGGCTATCCTGGATACTCATAATCAGGAGACTTGTCTCGATATTTGAAGCCGAAGTTATCCTCTAGAGCTCTCAGTGCATAATAAATATTAGTAACGACCTTTTTAATTTCATAGACTTCGGAATTTTGTTCTAATATTGTTTTAATTTGAGCCACGTGCCAAGATTCAAACAGCCAGATTGTAATAAAATCTGAATATATATGAGGAAGTATCATAAAAAAAAACAAGAGAATCAGATAGCCCTTTACCATACGTCACTCGCGTAAAGCAAAAGAAGAAAAGAAAAACAGACGGTGTATATTCGGAAACAACTTAGGCCGACATGATGCAAAATACCCCTGGGGATCCTATATCCTATAGCTGTTAAATATGCGTAAAATAACTCTTAGATCCCTAAAAGTGCTCGCAAAAGGGTAGTTTGACGAAGCATGCCATTTACGATTCAATAAAAAAAATTTGTTTCCTGATTAATTTTCATAAACTTGTCATAATGATGTTTTAAAATCTACCTAAAATTGATTTTCGAAATATATACTATAAGAATATTTATTATGACCCTCCAATTATCAACTATCATGCATAAACTTATCCCCAGATAAGAGTTTCTAGCTAAAAATAATTATAAAATACTGATGCGAAGTACTATGGATGTATTTACTTATGCTCATTTCATGAGCATTTTGCTTCCTCATAGGTATCAAATAAACGTGCCTTCTCATATAGGGAGGTTTCTCTCTAACAAAAGAAAAAAAAATTGATACTTTCCATTTTTTTCAAGCTTATGTTTCTCTTTTACCGAAAATCTTATTTTCAGAAAATTAGGGGGCCCATCACATGTCAATCAATGCGTTCGGTTCCAATGAACAACTTTTTAACTTGCGGTAGTATTATATTCTAAATTTAAAAAAAGTTTTCTTCATATGAACAATGTAACCCTTTTTTAAATTGTAAGTCGCTATCAATTGATCAAGAATGGTCATCAAAAGTTCGTAAATAGGTCAATCCACGCGTCTCGAAGACGCGAACAATTACATTAAATACAATATTCTCTTATACTCCAAATTTAAAAAGAAATTAAATTAATTAAACATTTTTTTAAATGCATACATTACTGCTGTATTCCCAATATTTAAAAAACTTCCCGCTAGCGGGCACATTCTCATCGCGCGCTGCGCGCGCGGCTCACAAGTTTCAACGCGTCCGTTGGATATCGCGCTTCGCGCTTGGACATATTTAGACCTCGCGCTTCGCGCTCGGATATTTATTCTTTGCACCTGGAATGCTTGAATGAAACTTTATTAAAAACATCTCATTTAGATCCCAATATTTGTATGTATCTTCATAATCTAAATTTTCTACGTAATTAAGTGTGTATAGTTAAAGATTAAATTGCTCAAAGCTCTATAGGGTTTCAGGTACACATTCCCCAGGCGGAAATATTATAAATAGTTTATATATGGTGTGAAGTATTATATATAATATTCATTTATTTAATATGAAAACTGTATAAAACAAATGAGTAATATTTATAATACTTCACACTATATATAAACTATATATAATATTTCCGCCTGTGTCTTATCGTGACACTCGCGCTACGCGCTCAATTTCTAATGCTTTCTCAAACATAAATTATGAGAATGTAATAAATTATAACAAATTTGTATCTCTTTTTTGGGTAAACAACTTCTGTGTATACATTTTTTTCGTACCTGTTATCATTTTTCCACCAATTTTTCATTTTTATTTTTAATGTTATTTTTTACGATTAAAACCAAAAATACGCGTCCTATCAAACAGTAATTTCTAACAAATATTTATCTCCTTTTTGTGTGCTCTAACTTTTTGAATTTTTATCCAAAATGGCTGGTTAACGAACTCATTCTTTCTTTCGGGACCTAAAAAAAGTGTGCCAAAGCCCGATTCGATCCGTTCATTTTTTCGAAAGTTATCATGTTTACGGACGGACGGACGGATGGACAGACACGCGATCGCCAAAACTTGATTTTTGGCTTCAGGGGGTCTCAAAATGTGGAGATCCGTTAAAAAACTGTGATGCCAAATTTCAAACAATTTTAATACTTTCTTAATCATAAATTATGAAAATGTAAAAGTTTCCCTCATATAAACAGAATACACGAAGTTTTTTGAAACTTCATAAATCGGTGCTGGTGGGTAACGAAAGATTCAACAGTAGGTCAATCGATGCGTCTCGAAAATGCAAAAAAAAATAGACTAGATATAGTATTGTTGTATTTTGAATCTCACAAAATTTTTTTCACGTGTTGCTATATTTTGAATATCAAACAACTTTTTCTGATATAAACAAGGTAAAATTTTTTGTTAAAAAAAAAACGACTTTTAAATGGCCGATCTAGCTTAAAATCCTATCAGACCTGAATATCAGTCAGAGATACAATTCCACTAAATTTCATGATCATAGCTCTTACTTTTCGAGATATGGTGACCAGAAAAAAGTTACACACACACGCGGACATTTTTTGAAAATTGTATTTTCGAGCTCCTGGGGTCGAATTATATCGAAATATCTCAAAGAAGTAGATTCGAAAATTTGGGTCATTACAAACCTTCCTCTTTGAGGAAGCAATACATCTTCATTTCATATAAGTCGAGTTCTTCTTCGATATATAAAATTCAGTTTCATTCGTTATTTCCAGAGTCTTATGAATTATGCAAATCACAATGAACTTCAGATTTTAGGGCAGTTATTTTTAACTTGGACTCTTGCCAAACAGAAAGCTACTTTTTTCACTCATTTCGCGAATATTCTTTCAAAAACCAAAAGTAAAATAAACGGAAGGACTTAGAGCTCTTGCCAACTACCAGGGCAGAAAACCAAACTTTTTTTATTTAAAGAAACTTCTACTGCGCAATTTCTAAAACGAATAGATATATTACCGCAAAATACGTTTTTGAACATAGTTCATTTTAATAAAAATTACAATTATCCACAGTTTTGCATATTACATTCTCACCTCAGTGAGAAGGTATTGGTTTTATGTGAAAATTGAGTTTCACGGATTTCATCAAATCTCGACGTTTTCGGACTCACTGATTGAGAAAAAATAGATTTTACTTCGGTGTCTGTCGTTGTCGTCGTTGTAGTTGTAGTCTGTTAACACAGCATTTTCGAAGAAATAATGCGATTGAATGGCCCTTCAGCACATTTTTTTAAAGCCTGAAAAGTAAGAATGAGTTCGTTAGCCAGCTATTTTGGATGAAAATTCAAAAAGTTAGAGCATTATCAAAATTGTCGAGAACATTTTTTTAGGATTTAAGAATTCTATGTACGGCTATTCTTAATAATCAGAAAGTCGAATAATTTATCCTCACGACTTTTCTCGATAAAAAGAAGATTATCAGAGTTATAGCATTCGCAAAAGAAAAAAAAAACGAAAATGAAAATTTTACGCCAAACAGCGCATGGTATGAAAAAAAGTAAAGAAAAGAAAATCGTTGCTTTTTGAAAGCCCTACAATATTATCATAATAACCTTTTGAATTTTCTTGCAAAATTTAAAATTCAAATTTTGATCGCCCAAAAAATAATGAAAAATAAAAAATTCCATTTCGAGGTCAAACAATGCAAGATTAAAAAAAATGAATAAACAAAAATTCTTCATAAAAAACTATAATAAAAACAAAAAAGTTAAATTTTTGGACAAACGAAACAAGCTACGAAAAAAATTAATAAAGAACATTTATTCACCTAAAAAAGAGCTACAAATTTGTTAATAATCATTTGTTGATAAGATGCGTAGTCTTTGTTTTAATCGTAAAAAGTAACATTAAAAATAAAAATTAATTTTTTTGGAAAAACGACACAATGTTCGAAAAAAAATTAATAGACAAACGTTGTTCACCCAAAAAATATCTACTTTGTTATTAGGCATTTTTTGATGGTACGCGTACTTCTTGTTTTAATCATAAAAAATGGCAATAATAAAAAATTTACATTTTTGGAAAAACAAAAAAAGGTACGAAAAGAAATTTAAAAAAAAGTTCTTCACCCAAAAAAGAACTTTTTTTAATTATAAAAACAAGAAAATAAAAATACTTGTGTTTCAATATCAATGCATATTATGAATTGTAATAATATAAATTTATTGAAACGATACATTTTTCACCGTGGCTGAGAATAAAAATGAATGCAAAATAAGGACCAAATAAATAACTAATCATGAAAAATAAAATGTTTACATTATTTTGCAATATCTGAACAATCAGTCCCAGACCGAGGTACAGAAATAAATATAATATAGATTTTATATAATAGAGTGAACACAATGTAGAAAAGTTCGCACGTTGAACAAAATCGAGTGCAAAGCACGAGATATGTGATGAGAATGTGGTCGTTAAAACCAGAGGAGCTTTAACAAAAGAAAATTAACAATCACCAAATGACATTTTTTGATGCTTTGACCTTCAATTTTAAGAGGTCTGTGCACAAATGTGGGGGAAGTACAAAGACCGAGCGCTAAACGCGATATATACATTATCGAGCGCAAGATCCAACAGACGCGCGCCCTAGTTGCGCTCATACTTGCGAGCCACGCGCGCAGTGCGCGATGAGGATGTGCTCGCGCGGCGGGTAGATTTTTCTATTATTTTTACATTTTCCCACTATTGTAATCAAAGGAATTCGAAGATCACGAAATGGAATTTTTAATCAATTTTTCTACATCCTTTAAATAATCAAGATTGATTCTCAAAATCATAAATACAGTGGAGTCTCACCTATTTACCGTCTTTCTTATTTCTCGTTTCCTCTATTTCCCGTCGGCTGTGCACGGTTATTACCATTTTCGCAGTTCCGGCACATCCCACCACGTTCCCGGTATACTCTCCTCCACGTCAGTGGCTGGCCAATTAAAAAGAGGCCCGAAGAAAGGGAAGCCTCAAATTGAGTATTTTAGTATGATGTCATGGGAATGCGTCATACGACTTTTTCGAGAAAATATTCTAAACGTAAAAGTCATAAATGTACAAATAGTAATATTTCTCTAGTGCAGAATGTATTTTCTCCGTCATGTTCCATTGTTTTATCGATTCACGACCTTTCAGTTTTACGAAATAAAATAAAATATCCTAAATGTCAGGTGAATGGTACTTTAACCTCAAGTTTCGAACAGTTGCTTGTATTTCGTGAAACTGAAAGGTCTTCAACCGATAAAAGGATTAAGAAACAAAATTGCGCAAATGCATTCTACACTTGAAAAGATTACTATTCAGACCCTTCCGAGGCGAGAGTCGCAACCGTCTCTCACCCCTTGAGCTGCTGAGAAACTGCGTGAGCCAGCAGTTCTAGGAATGTCGGGTGTATTTATTTGTATTATTATTCAGAGTATTTATTGCTTTCAAATCAACCCGCGCTTTTTGGTTGAAAAAGTTGTATACAGGCAGCACATCGATACAAGAACGGGACAGCCAATGAACGACCCTTGACCCAAATATCCTGCCCCTTCGCGGTGAAGGTGGGGCCCCCTCCAGCGTGGAAATAAAAGAATTGTTTCGTTTCAAGGTCGGGGAAAGAGGCGAGACTTCACTGTATATTATTCAGTAAAAATAGAGACTAGACTGTAATAAAATTAATCTCATCTTCTAATATTAGAACCTCATATGAGGTTTATTTTTCCAGCTGTTAAAATGATTAGAATAATTGGAAAATTGGGCCAGTACGCGTCAGGAATATTAGGATAGGCAAGTAGTCGTTCGATTTTAATTAAACTTGTTGAATTTACAGTACGGCGGCTTGTGATCCCAGCCGTAAGTCTCCTGCACAATTTGTAGATTTCCAGAATAAGGGTCCAGTTAACTATTCTCAAACTAATCCAACTAAATGCAATAACAAGGTAAATCATTGAAATGAAAAAAAAAATTACGAGCATGTATTAGTCTTTGGAGCTATATAATCAGAGTTAGCATTTTTGCATTTTTGTTTGATTAGTTTTAAAATAATAACTTGACCTTTATTCTGGAAGTCCACAAATTGTACCATCTCAATTTGGCAAATCAAAATCTCATCTCCTCAGGGTGCATAAATGTGTTACCGTCTGGCGCACTAAAATTAAAATATAAAAAGAATATATTATGTGAATTTCCTTAGATATCGCATTGATGTTATTTTGATTGATAGGTTCATATTCTTCAGGGGTGTAAGATGCCATAAAGGTGCTACTTATAGCAGGTGAGAGATGCCGCAGAAGCCCTGCGAATCGTATAACTTCTGCGCAGCACTAATTACAGTAAAACTCTATTGCGCATCCTTATATATGATAAAACTTTACTGTGCAGCATTATGTGCGACATAACTTTACTGCGCACGCTGATCTACAACAAAACTCCACTGCGCAGCATTATGTAACAAATAACATTATTGCACAGTCCTCAATCCCGTAATTGAATATAACCTAAAATTTTTATCTGAAAACAGCACTGAAACATTCTGAAAACCCCAATTTAAGCAGCATCTACTAATTAAGTAAGATGTGACAATAAGCTCTGGGATGCTTGCCTTAATTTTGTCATTTAGTCCAGCCTTTAAAATTTGTATTAGTTGAGTGATGCCGCAGATGTGACTGGCGGCATTCTAGACACTATAATCTCGTCCTTCCACAAGCAAAGGGGCCGTACGTAATACGTACACCCCGTGGACAGTATTATAGGGGCAGGGTAGTATGGCCAAAGTCCATTATTGTCTATGAACGGGTGGGGGTGGGCGGGGATTCTAAAGTCCACGTGGACATGCGTTCGCCCGAATCTGCGAAGTTCTTTTTAGAAAAACATGAAAAATGAAGAATATTTTCACGCCTTTTTGTTTGGACTTCCTACTTTGTATCATGCAGCTTATGTTTGCAAGAAAAACCGAATTTTCAGCCAATTCACTGCTCCTTTTGGCTTTTTTGCATTTGAATATTTTGGGGGTGTGGGGTCAAAAAGAAATTTAAAATTGTCCATGAATATGGACGGCCCCAAAGAAAGAGATGAAAAAGAAGAACGATCTTGTCAGTAAAATTAATTCAGGACGAGAAAAACCGCAGATGTGAGACTTTTTTCGGGATACTTGCCGCACTTTTGCCACTTTGGCGGAAAACTTAACATGGGGGGGGGTGAGAAATGCCGCAGAGAGTCTTGCGGCTGGGGAGACAAGCCGCAGATGTGGCAAATTGGGTTTTGGAGACTTCCGCACTTTTGCCACTTTGGCGGAAAACTTAACATTGGGGGGGCCACAGAGAGTCTTGCGGCTGCGGAGACAAGCCGCAGATGTGGCAAATTGGGTTTTGGAGACTTCCGCACTTTTGCCACTTTGGCGGAAAACTTAACAT